>BKCP01011626.1:1062846-1100566 GCA_008636005.1 Striga asiatica | reverse complement strand
GAATTGATATGCTTGTTGGTATATAGTTAGTTTCCCTTAATTTAGCAAGGTTATTGTCTTGCAGAATTGAAGTGTAAGCAAAAATTTTGAAACCTGATTATTTTGGCCTCTGGGGGAATTAAAGTGAGAAACCTATAGCTCTGTAGGCTTGTAAAGGAGCCAAGCTGGAACTCGATCCCCTAATGTGTCCAGCCGAGCTAGGCTAGTTAAATAAACGAGCCAGGAATCGAGCTCAAGCTTGGCTCGTTTATCGATATTAAAAAGCCGAGTTCGAGCCTTAACGAGCCGATCTCGAGCTTTAACAAGCCGAATTATAGAAAATTATATAAAAATTATCTTTTCGAGCCTTAACCAGCCTTATCGAGCGTAGCCGAGCCCGTCTCATTAACGAAACGAGCTTCAAGCGAGCTTGAGCTCGTCTCGTTTATCAGACGAGTCAGGCCGAACTCAAACCATAACGAGCCGAGCCAAACTCATGAGCGGCTCATTTCGATTAACAACTCTTGGACCTCATGAATATCCTTTCCGATAGGTTCTTTGCTTTGCATCTGCAGAAAAGTTGAGATCACTATGTTTTTTAAGTCACTTCACAGAAAATACAGTACAATCTGGTGGTTTTTACTTTTTACACAACTAAAAGGACTTGGCACTGAACATTCATTCATTCATTAGGAAAATTATTGATAAAGTAAGCACCCTTGATGTTCAAAAGTGATTGTTTTTACTTTTTATGATATAATTATAATTACTCTCAATAATATTAACACGATACTCAGCATTATGTCATTATGTGTAGTGTGATACGTCAAGAACAACTACTAGGAATTCTTTAATTCTTATGCATGCATGCATGCAGCATGTACCCATATATACATTTCATTTGTCGATGCACTTTCTTCACACTCGCATGCTAAACAAAAAAATGTACTTGTAGGGAGTGTACGGGTACCCGATCGAGATACAGGCGCTTTTCTTCATGGCTTTAAGGTGCGCAATGCTCTTACTTAAACACGATGGCCCCGGTAAGGATCTCATAGAACGTATAGTTAAACGCCTCCATGCATTGAGCTACCACATGCGAAGCTACTTCTGGCTCGATCTCAAGCAGCTCAACGATATCTATCGCTACAAGACAGAAGAATATTCCCACACTGCCGTCAATAAGTTCAACGTCATGCCCGATTCGCTCCCCGAGTGGGTATTTGATTTCATGCCCCTTCACGGGGGATACTTTATCGGGAATGTGGGGCCCTCAAAGATGGATTTTCGGTGGTTTTGCTTGGGGAATTGTGTTGCGATCCTCTCGTCACTTGCTACGCACGAGCAATCGGTAGCGATCATGGACTTGATAGAGTCGAGGTGGGAGGAGCTGGTGGGGGACATGCCGCTAAAGGTTTGTTACCCGGCTATTGAGAATCATGAGTGGCGGATCGTGACTGGTTGTGACCCGAAGAATACGAGGTGGAGTTATCATAACGGTGGATCGTGGCCGGGTAATTTTTTTTTTTTTTTTGGCAAAATTGCATATAAAGGCACCACCTTTAAGACTTTTTTTGGCAATTTAATCACCAATTTTGCTATTTGAATTTAAATCACCATCTTGTCATAATGGCGGATCGTGGCCGGGTAAATTTATGCTTCGATCTGCAAAACGTATGAAATGTGGCGATTTAAACGCAAATAGCATGATTAAATTGCAAAAGCCTTAAAGGTGGTGCCTTTATATGCAATTTACAAAGCTGCCCTGAAACTTTACTCTGATTGTCTTCCGAAAGGTAGAAGTAATACATGCATCTCATCGAGGTTTGTATTTGCTTACGGAATATCTCTTTGCCTTGGTCTGGAATTCTGGGAATTAAAGAAGAAAATATGAAGGGGATTTTTCATCTTTTGAATGGTGGATGGGGTTGTTTTGAAAATAGTTTGAATGTGAATGGTGTTTTTCATAGAGATTGGTTGCAAAAATTTGGACATCTTAACAATGTGAGGTGGCAATTTTTCCTAGTCTTTTTATTTTTTTTTTTATTTTGGCGATGTTGGTGAGTTTAATGATTCTCCTTGCAATGTTGGCCCTATGTTTCAAGTTGGTGATTTTTGTTTTGGTCCTAAAAGTCTCGAGTCTCGAGTTGGCGGATGGTGGATGTGTAGAACATTTATTTTATTTCTTAGTTCAATTATCTGGTGAAAAATTATTTTTCCGATTGAACCTCAATAGTATTTTTCCGTAATTATGGATGCTAAGTAGGGGTTTTAAGTACTTAGATTGAACCTCAATAGTATTTTCCCATAGGCTTATTAGTGCCTATTTTCTTTATTCAAGTATGCTGATAGAGATTCTTGGTCTTATAAGTTTAACTTCTGTGCATTTCATAGTTCAATTATCTGGTGAAAAATTATTTTTCAGATTTAACTCATTGTCTTTAAGTTCACCAGTTTGAAATGAATTCATCTTTTTGTTTTGGTGGCTCTTTGCTAATTTTCATTTTGCGCAAACAGTACTTTTATGGCTCCTAACAGCCGCGTGCATCAAAACCGGGAGGCCCCAGATTGCAAGGCGAGCTATTGAGCTTGCCGAGAGCAGACTTTCGAAAGACGGTTGGCCCGAATATTACGATGGGAAGCAGGGTCGGTTTATCGGGAAGCAGGCTCGGAAAAACCAGACCTGGTCAATCGCAGGCTATCTGGTGGCTAAGATGTTGATTGAGGATCCTTCGCATTTGGGTATGATCGCTATCGAGGAGGATAAGCAGTTGAAGCCCGTTTTGAAGCGCTCGGCTTCTTGGACCTTTTGAATCTTTGGATTGGAATGTGGTTTTTAGGTTATGATTATGAATGAATTCATTGCTTTTTAGGGGTCCTTTTTGAATGCAGAATTTGGAAGAGATGAATGAGGTTCTTTTTTTTTATTTATTTTTTTCAGCAGCATCTTTGACCTTTTGATCTTTGGATTGGAATGTGGTTTTTAGGTTATGAATGAATGAATTCATTGGTTTTTAGGGGTGCTTTTATGAATGCAGAATTTAGAAGAGATAAATGAGGCTTTTTTTTTTATTTATTTTTTATTTCTGGGGGCATATGTGATGATTAATTCCTTGCTTTATGGAAAACTCTTGCAGTTGATATATGGTTTTTGTCGATTGTTGTTCTCATTTCAGTTTCCTGCTTTTTTATTAGTGTGATACATGGGAAATTGTGAAGAATTGTGCATTAATTTAAAGATAAGGAATATTAATATAATGTTAAAATACTATTTAAAATTAACTTATATTAATAATATTTAATTAATATGTGTATATTATTCCAGAGTTTAAAAAAAATTATAACTTCTAATTAATGGTTTTTGAATATTATATAATTAGTTTTAATGTATATTAATATGTCGTAAGATTTATTCTTTTGAGGCATGTGAACGAGTCGAGTCGACGTCGAGTTTAGGGTGTTCGGGTTCGAGCCCTTAACGAACGAGCCTGAAATCGAGCTCGAGTTCGACTTGTTTATCAATAATAAGAGTCAAGTTTGAGCCTTAACGAGCTGATCTCAAATTTTAAAGAGTCAAACTATAGAAATTATATAAAAATTCTATTTTCTAACCATAACAAGCCTTATTGAGCCGAGCAGACCTCAACTTGTTAACCAAACGAACTTTAAATGAGTTCGAGCTTGGCCCGTTTGCGAACTCAAGCCTTAACGAGTCGAGTCAGACTCGTTTAATTTAACATCACACATCATTTCTTAAATTATCATTTTAATGCTGGACAACATTATTTGTATTCATTTTATATTTACTTTTTTTTTTTATAGCATATTTACTTTTTCTAGTAGATGCTATATTGTCATTTTGATAATATTAATAATAAATAAAATATATACTTCATGTAGTTGGAAAAGTAAAATAAAAATATATATTTGTTTTTATTGAAAAACAAAACAAAAAAAAAAATATTTTTACTGAAAGATTTATTATTGTATAAACGCGAGCTGTGAACCATAACGTTTTTAACTAAAGAAACGTTTTTTTAACTTATTATTAAGTAATCAATGTGATATTGCCGAAAATCCACGAGGACTTGGAAAAAATTACACAAAATCCCTACGCAGCACATAAATTTACACGCTGCGAAAAGGACTTCAAAACGAAAGGAAGAAAGCTCGTTTAATCCCTTGAAATTCATAGCTTTTTTGGGACAAAAGTGGTTACATACTTTCACCTGCAATTATGAAGGCAGCAAGGAGGCCGATCCAAGCTGCGGCGACGTGGGTTCGGCGGCAGCCGCCGAAGGTTAAGGCGTTTCTGGCGGTGGTCAGCGGCATGGCGGCGCTTGTTCTCCTCCGCGCTATTGTCCACGATCACGATAATCTGTTTGTGGCGTCGGAGGCCGTTCACTCGATCGGAATTGCCGTGTTGATCTACAAGCTGATGAAGGAGAGAACTTGTGCTGGTATGGCATCGTTTTGTTTTCTAATTGGCGTTTTTGTATCGAGTTTTGATCTTTGAGAAGGGGGTTTTTTGAATTAGGGGTTTGGGGGGGTGTGGTAGTAGTTTGGAGCTGAAGACCCATTAAAAGAACACAATAAATAAGAGAGTTTGGGTTCAGTGTTCTTCAATTAACATTTTCTGTGAACCCTTGTTGAATTGGGAATTGATTATGCCATTTGTTTATTCATGTATTTATATAATTTGGTGAGGAATGAGAAAAAGCTTGGAACTTTCTGGGAATTAGGAGTGTTTTGGTACAAGATCTTGGTCTGATTGTTTGGTGACACCAGGAGAAAGGCTTACTGATTGCTTTTGTCTGAATTATTTCTATCAATATTTATGTATGAAATGTTTCTATNTTTTATGCAGACTTTTATTCACTTTAGGAAAGAGCAATGCTATTCAGGCCTTTACCTATGCAACTTCATATGCTAATATTTGTTTGTTAATTGCATGGCAGGGCTTTCGCTCAAATCCCAGGAGCTAACAGCTATCTTTTTGGCTGTTAGGTTGTATTGCAGTTTTGTCATGGAATACGATATCCACACTGTGCTGGACATGGCTACTCTTGCTACAACCTTATGGGTTATTTATATGATCCGTTTCAAACTGAGATCAAGTTATATGGAAGATAAAGACAATATTCCGTTGTATTATGTGGTGAGGATTTATATCTGAATGGCATTTTGTGTTCACTCGGTATTGTGTCTTTGGAGTTGTGGTGAGGAAAGATATCATTTGAACATGTCATGGAAAACTCCAGAAATCTGAAAATTCATTCTTTAAAATTTAAATGAAATTATCACCATTCATTCTTTCTCTAAGTGATTTTCAAGGATTACCATTAATATGCAGAAAAGTATATTCTGCTTATGTCGTTTTATCTTAGTAGTATTCATTTGTATGTAAATGCTTCTGATTTCTTCTGTTCCAATGCTTACGATGGAATCCATAGCTCCTTTCTGTAAATCTCAAACGTGTTCTTGTTTCAAATCTGTTACTTCCATATTTTCCGGTCAATTTAGCCCTGAGATGCCTTTTCTTCTTCTTCTTTTTCTTCTTCTTCTTCTTCTTATTATTATTCATCGTCTAACATCAAAGATGATTCCTTTCCCCATTAGTGTTTCTTCTTATACTTCTATACTTCTCCTGATTTTTTGCATTCGGAGTTTTGAAAAACGTGTCTTTGCAGGTGATCCCTTGTGCTGTTATTGCTTTATTAATTCACCCATCTACATCACATCACATCATCAACAGGATAGCCTGGGCTTTCTGTGTTTATCTTGAAGCTGTTTCTGTTCTACCTCAACTTCGTGTCATGCAAAACACAAAGGTATAGGTATTTTACATTTTTTATTGGAGTTTGGAGAACTGCAATTGTTTTCATTTATTTATTTATTTATTTTCTGGTGGCAGATTGTTGAACCTTTTACAGCTCATTATGTATTTGCACTGGGTGTTGCCCGTTTCTTGAGCTGTGCTCACTGGGTTCTCCAGGTTTGATGCACGAAACCCCTTTATGATCTTGTTTAGAAAAATTATCAGATAATGCGAAGGGATTAGTTATAAAAGCTACCGTTAACAAATCACCTTATTCAAAAGAGCCAAAGCATTGACAAAAAAATACAAATTACTTTTACATATTACTGGCACACTCCGTTGCAGTTTGTATTAATCTTAACAAATACCCTCCATCGATATTTTTTTGGCGAAAATGCATTTTCAATCCTCTTGGTTTAACGTCATAACAATTTTAGTCCTAAGATTCCAACTTTGTCGCCTTCTGATTTAACATTTTACTGCAATTTCAATCCTTTGAGGACTGAAATTGCAATTAAATTTAAATTAAAGTACTAAAATTGCAACAAAATTTTAAATTGCAGTACTTAAATTGCTAATCGAAAATCTGGGAATTTGTTGAAATTTTAGTCCTGCCTGAAATTGCAGCAAAATATTAAATCACAGAATCAAAAAGTGAAATGTTGGAACCTTGGGACTAAAAATTACTATGACGTTAAACCAGCACGACTAAAAATGCAATTATGCCATATTTTTTTTTGAAATGGTATCAAATACCAAGGGATTGCCATAACTTTGAATTATAGCTTTTTTTTCCTTTTTTCTTTTCTCATCTTTGTAATTACATTAACTGTGGAGTTTACATCTTTTTTTTTTTTATCTTTTTATATTTTTATTTTGATTTTTATTCAGGTTTTGGACACACGAGGTCATCTACTCGTGGCATTGGGCTATGGTCTCTGGCCATCAATGGTTCTTTTATCCGAAATTGTTCAAACCTTTATCCTAGCCGACTTTTGCTACTACTATGTAAAAAGGTTTGGAACGTTATCTTCAACAATTACGAATTTTTACATCCATATCTATTTTTATTTAATTTTTTTCATCAAATTCGGATTTTGATTTGCAGTGTTTTCGGGGGGCAGCTCGTTTTGCGTCTTCCTTCTGGAGTGGTGTAACTATTAGCAGTTTAAGTAAGCGTTATTTTCAACTGTTCTTTTGCTCACTGGCTCTTACAGTAGAAATGCCTGGTTTTCGGTTGTGAACTTGACAGTTTTGGCACGAATTGGATGTTCACATTATATCTTTGAGTTACGAAAAACGGTAGTATGAAGAACTATGTGTGTACCAATTTGGCCTTTTAGATTATGATAATTTTTACGAGCATTTTCAACTTTATATATATGAACGCGATGCTTGTTTCATTTCATGGTCTTGGTTTTGTGGTGTTTGGGTTGTTTTATCAATTCATATGGAAACCAATGAATTATGAGTAAAATTGGTACACATTATGGCGTGATTGAGCATAGCAGTAGTGGAATTTTGAAGACTAAATTTAGCAGGAATGCTCCTAAAATGGTTGAGAAGGTTATCCCTCAGCAAGTTTGTAAATTTTTTCTATTGAATTTGAGGAAGTTTCGAAACAATTTATAATAGTTTTAGAACGTATAATTATTCTAAATCATATTTTGAGGAATGAAACGTATAAATAAAAAAGTGAAATCAAAATACAATGCCCAGCTTTTATCGGCTACATTTTTAACTACTAAGTATTAACATTGTAATGACAGCCTAAACCATATGCGGTTATTTATGCGTCAATTCTTTATTTAAGCAAAATCGAACACAACTTTACAATTTGATTAACTTTTCAAATCATTATAAGTATGATAAACCATTTTTCTTAATCTATACTTCTTATTACAAAAAAATCATCATTTAATAAAATCCTAAGAAACACACGTTAAACTAAATTACTCGATTCCATCATATTAAAGACATCTATCAAAATCACAAGAGATTCACAAAATCAGCTATGAATGTGTCTCCGAAAGCCTAAATTAGTCGATTTCAACATATTCATTTACATCACAAGAAATTCACAAAAATCAGCTATGACAAAACCTTTAGTTAATCAGATCAAACAAGATAATCATATTTCGGAATGACAGAACAATCAATATTAATACACAACACCTTCATGTGGCTGCACCATCACCAATATTTATGAAATGGATTCGCGAAAAAGACGACATTGAAAATCTAATTGTCCCAAATTGTAGCTTTCTTGGTTCACTTACCACACATCACTATAAACGAGTAAAAGGGAGGTAATTGGCAAACATGGATCAAGAAAAAATCGATGTGCAAACAATACACTGCCATCATCAATAGTTCAATACAAATCCTCCACAGCCATGACTAAAATACTTACTATAAACTCATGCATCGTGGAAAAACATTTTAAAGATGAATTGTTACACCAGTAAATTTTCAATAATTCACGTTTACCTTCTTCCTCATTTGCTCACTTAATTCAAAGCTCCGAGTAACTTTTTCCGTTTATAAAATCAACAACTTGGGTTGCTGTCCGTTCAAGAGCAGCAGTGACTGCTGCCAGATTCTGCAGAAATTCCTCGGCTGTTGGCTTGTCACCATCGATAATATCAGTCACGGCTTTTAAAAATATTGTGGGCACTTTCAATAGATCCGCCACATAAGCAACGGCAGCTCCCTGATATAAAGGAATCGGGAGTTATCTTAGCAAGCAGTTAATTAGCGAAACACAAAAACATCAATCACATGTTGTCTTGTGTCAGCAAATTCATTTCTATGTTAGGAGAAAAAAAAAATGAAAATTACAATCAGTTGCTTGATATTTGTTTCACGAGTTAACACACGACTTGATAAACGGTTATTTGAGAAGAAATTACAAAAAACTGAAGGGAGATTTGAATATTAGTGATACTATCTAGACAGATGATTGTTCTCTGTCTTTTTCTAATTTTTCGTTTTCTTTTTCTGTTGTGCAATTATCCTAAACAACAAGTGAGTTGTCATTGCAAAATCACATGCAGATGTCCAAGAAAATTAAAGATGAAGTGAGAACAACAAATTGTGGATAACTATATTTCATTTTATTTTAGATATGATGAATGATGAGCTCAGAGAAAAACAAGTTACCTCCATGTCTTTAGTTGTTGCGTCATTTGCAATGATTGCTGCTTCATCATGAGGGGACATATCTAAAGAATCACCAGTAGATAATTTGCCAACCTAATAATAAACAGAAAATGTTATATTGTCTGCAAAAGGCCAAGCCCATAATGACACAATTTTTACCATTGTCTAACTATGCAAATCTCAAGTTATTTAGGGCAGGAATTGAGAAGAGATTTACAAGCAACCAAATACACAAGTAGATAAAAAAGATTGACATTGCTACAAATTAATAAGCTATGTTCAAAAAAGGACAGTTCATTTGAAGGACCTCATCGATTATTTCAAAATGATTGTAAAAAAAGAGTATCTAACCTTCAAGTTCAGTTCCTTTGCAAGATTAGGCGTGGAAAATGCTTGGCGTGAGCCAACCCCATACAAGTCAAACACCTGCATATATATAAATAAAAATAAAAAATGTCATACGAGGATGTGATGTGAGATGGGTGAATTGACATTTAACAAGAAAATATAATCTAAAGGTAAACTAGCTGGCTATTTCAATATAAACTGCATCATGAAGTCCTCAAAACTGAAGTAGAGGTTAGGATTGGGAATTGGGATCCATCCCTACAAATTGATATGGGAAATTTAAACAAAATAGTGAAAACTGAAAATCAACTGTATTCACGCAGAATTAGGAATGCAGAATTCAAAAGACATGGCTTAAAGCATCTATTGCCATTGACGAGCAAACATATCATAAGAACTTTATGGGGATATCTACTTCAGGAAGGTTTCAAACCATGTCAATAGAACACGTCATTGGAGTCGATAAATTTTTTCGACAAGGTGCTGGCAACACTTAAAAACGATATGCGATCAGTATTAACACCATGAAGAAGCAAACACGAAAGCCCTCTGGTACATCACATTATACTTTTATGGCAGCATATAAGTAAACTACTAACTGCTCTCAGGAATCAAATCTTTGCTGTCACCATTCATATTATCAACATTATTTAAATGAAATAAGGTGGAAAACTAAGCGGAAAACAAGAAAACCGCAAAAGGCTTACAGGGATCGGAATTCTTCTATCGTGGAAAGCAACGTTTGATGTAAGGAATACATCACCTATTGAGGCACCTTTTTCCTGGAAGTTTATATACCAAAAAATAAAAAAAGATTATTATATGTAAGTTGCTAAATCCAGGAGTGCTATATGCAGAGTGCACAATTCGGCCATCTATCTCTCGGCTGAAGCACACTGGTCGAAATCCTCCAACAATGATTGAGTCTACAACTCAATATAGTTTGCAAGATAAATTAAAGCTCACAAAAATGTGAAAAGCTTCGAAATGACTAAGTGTGCGAGGCAGAGAAACAATTCTTGTAACTGATGGAGAAAGTAAATATTGACTGAGAGAAACAAAAAGTGAGAAACTAAATCAAAAAAGAGAAAAAGAAAGAAAACCCTTGGTCACATGCACAAGCATAAATGCACTTACGCACATATCATGATGGAACTTCAAACTAGCAGTATTTAACTAAGCATGATTAGGTCCAATAAAAAAAAAAAAAAAAATTCCTTTACAGTTGCAACTGTAATACCTTGAATCCTCCACAAGTTCCTGCATTTATGATGAGGTCTGGATGTAAAGCTTGAATAGAAGCATATGTGAGAAGAGATGCTGAAACTGTGCCGACAGAATCAACCCCTTAAAGGAAAAAGAAATGAAACCTCACCAAATCAGCTCTCAGCAAGCAGTCGTAATCAAATATTGTGATATTAGATATGAATATGATGCTTTGCTTCAACAAGAACAATGGTGTTACTTAAACCGTCAAGTACATCACCACCATTCAAGTTCCAACTATCTAAAACGACGAGCATATTTGTTTATGACATTATACCCAGATTGCAGGCCAATACAAAATCAACAAGTACATGCAAACCAGGTCAAGCAGTCATTGTGGACTCTTCTGGGAAGAAACCATAATAATTGTGAGCAAAATCCTAACTTGAAATCATAGTTAACACATTTACTAAATGAGGAAGGGGAGTGTAAAGAGTACAAACCCAATGACTTGTCTTTCCCAGGACAAACAACGTTGATGTTCAGATCTTTATATTTACCAGAGTATCTCACCCATGGAACCCCCTTAGGAAACCTGCATCATTAGTTTGATAACTTCCCAAGTTCATGTGAGTTTGAAAGTGAAGCAACTTAATTAGCCAACAATTGTTCAAAGCTATGCTCCATCTAAACCGTATTACAAAATTCTTTAACTTAAAAATAAGCCTGAGTAACTCTTTCACCTATAATTAATAGATACTAACTGGTTAAAAGAGCTAAACATAAACTTCAGATACTCATTTAGTGAGCGTGATTATGTGAGAAGTGAACAATGAAACAAATTGGCTACAATGAACAAATCGATAACAAAATGACACAATATACTGTTAAATCATTTCAAAGCCTAACTATTCCTAAAATAATACATCCTAGTTCTTCAGTTTTCTGTTCATGTTCCCCGAGGCATGACCTAATTGTTCAGCCAAAATCACATTTCCTTAATAAAAAAAGGGGAAAGAAAAATGACGAAAGAAGAAGCATACCCAGAATCAGGTTCCTCGGCGAGCTGAAATTTGTCCACCAGAGGTGATGCCTCCGTTTGCATAGCTTTCACACCCAAATTCAACATTTGAGGATTAGCCAGAAAAAACACAACATGGCCTCAGAAAAATCCTACAAATTATAGATGAATTAAAAAGAAAAAAAAAAAATAGGAGAAATGAGTACCGATTATGAAGAGAATATTGGATATGCGGCGATGATCGGGCGTTGGCTCGCCGATGAGCTCCTCCGCAACTNTTTCTTTTATGCGATCAGAAATTTGGCAAAATATCGAAAAGCGCTGTCGGCCCGGAAACGTTTGTTGATTTGTTTCAACAAAAGGTTAATGTTTTTTCGTTCTTTACGATTTTAGGTCAAACTGTAAGGAACTGTACATTTCGATTAAGTGGCGGCGGGCAGACCATGTAATTTTTAGAGCTCAATCACGCAGTGACAAGTGTGATAGATATTGAACCCCCTGGGACCCGTTTGTGGTTGTGGGCTTGTAGCAAAGCGGTATGTGCCATCCAATTATTTTATAACATTAAAAATAAACATTACGAAATAATTATTTTAGAATTATTTTCTTTGAAACATTAAAAGTAACACATAAATTAACTCGCTTGAAGCTGTGTTGGAATTTTCTCTTAAAATAAAATAAAGTAAGAATAATACGTTGATAATAACTTATAAGTAAGAAAAAATATCCGTGTGTGACCAACTCAACCATTGCGAACTAAGAGCAAAGAATTTAATGTGGATAAGTAGACATATAACTAAGCAATGTTGCTATAAAATCAACTGGTTGGTTCCCTTATGGAACCAACACCCAATTAGACAGCTCCATGTGGGGTTGTCCCACATAGAGCCCATGTGGGACAGCCCCACATGGAACAAAATCATTGGGTGTTGGTTCCATAAGGGAACCAACCAGTTGGTTTTATATTGGTCAAATTAGTTAAACAACACTTATATTGGTCTAACATTCTTGCCAATACATTATTGGCATTTTGCTCCGGGTTGTAATCTCTAATGAAAAATATAGCTCCGTGGGCAAAAGCTCCTGTCATGATATTTGTACAGTAAATATTCTATTCAAAATTCAAATTTAACTCAACTTTAATTCAACTCCACTATCTTCAATATTATCAATATAATTAAATAATATCAACCAATCATTATTACACATCACATCAACTTTAATTCAATATTCTCCCACCCACATAATTTTAACTAACCCTCACTTCCAATTATTTTCTTCTACTTTTACATTAAATCAACTTTAATTAATTTAATTTAAATATTATTTCAATATATCCACTAACAACTAACTATACTACTTTTTTAAAACTTAACTACAGTTAAAAAAAAGTTAATTTTTTACTAATTGAATTCATATCCAATCATCTCCTTAGTTCATTAAATTATACCTAGTTTGTTATCGAAATTTCCTTCCTACCGTAAGTAGTGTCCGTTCGGGTAACAGCAATTTTGTTTATCATCATTAATCAACATACCCAACATAAATGTACCATTGACTTTGACCGTTCATTACATTAAACACATGTATGATGTAATCATGTAACATTAAAAAGTTGTTTCCCAACAAATCAAAATTTCAAGGAGTTGAGTGCTATTAAATTAAATGAGTCTGACTCGGCTCGACTTGTTAAGGCACCAATTTGGCTCGAGCTCAATCCCTTAACGGGCCGAATTCTAGCTCATTTAAAGTTTGTTTGGTTAACAAATCGAATTTGACTCGACTTGATAAGGCTCGAAAAGAGAATTTATATATAATTTTCTATAGTTCCGCTCGTTAAAGCTCGAGATCTCGACTCATTAATAGAGATAAATGAGATGAACTCAGTCTCAATTTCAGACTCGTTTACAGGCCTGTGGTCTCACAAAAATTAAGAAATCTATATTAAGATAACTTACAACAAAGTAATGAGCACTTTCTTTCAAAGAGTACATGTGTTTCTCTTTGAACAAAATTAAGTCATTCGTCAATAAATTGCACCAAAGTTGTAAAGAACTGGAACTGGAACTAGAGCCATCAACAACTTTGCTGAATGAAGAGAAAATGACGTTCTTACACATTACCCACGACCTAATTCCTCTCTTCCATTATTACGATCAGACGAAAGAAAACAAAATTGCTTTTCTAATGGTGTCCCTTAGCTTCTGCTTTTCTATGAGACTTAGCCTTTGCCTGGTAAAATAAGGAAAAGAAATGTTGCATTAGTTTTCTCCATCATCAACACAATACAAAAAGACCATCAAACGAGGTTTGATCGTATCAAGTAATTTCCAGAGACTCAATCACATAGCATGAAGAAAAACATTCAGGTCCATTTTGAGAATTTCGCCTTAAAAATATCCGATATAAAAGAATATGCAGATCGAAACTAAACGACTGAAAGTGAAGCCAAATCAACAGTGCCTTGTTCATTTTGAGGATTATTTCTCATATGCTTGGGGATATTCATTTTAAAAGCTTCTAACCAACAAGACAACTTCAATCCATTTCGAGTGACTACACAACCGAGTGCCGGGATTAGTCATATCCGTATCCATATACATATAAAAATATGATCCCATGATTTGATTCATGTGCTATCAGAAAACAAGTGATAACATTAACAACACAATGCCAAACCATATTCATCCTAGTAATTCAATTTACACAACTGCAAAAAGCCCCAAATAAAAAATAACCACAGTTTCCTTGTCAGATACCCAATACAATTAAGCATTTTAGTTTTCAATCCATCTTCATCAATTCTAACTCGAAGCAAATATTTAGCTACTCCAAGGAGCAGTAAGCTCATAGCTTACAAGTTATTACAACCCCACTTTCCATACAAACAAATTATATGAGTGAGTTTGATAAGTTACGACCCCACTTTCCATACAAACAAATTATATGAGTGAGTTTGATAAGCACAATAAACTATCTTATAGCTTATTTGCTTTACTTATAAGCTTATTGTATTCAAATTAGTTTGGTTTGGTAAGATAGGTTTTATAAGAAAAAGAACAAATTCTTCTCTACATTGCGTTTCAAATAAGCTTATTGAAATTTTTGTTGTAGTTGAGTTGACTTATCAATTTACCACATGCCTATTATATTGGCTCGCTTTTCAATCATCAGCCACAAACTATCAGATCCATGATAACTTATGAGCTCTCGGTTAACTCATTAGCTACCAGCTAACTTTCGATTTGATTGATCAAACATATCTAAATCATCCATACCTAAATTCCAGATCTTTAGGTTCATGATATCCACTCAAAACCTCAAACCTAGACCAGTACAAATTCAACAATCTACTTATCAAATTCACTGAAAAAATCTATCACGCAAAACCAGGCAAATCAAAGTATAAAACCACGTAAAGAAGAAAACAAAAAGTGGATACCTTAAGAATCTTAAGCTTTACACTGCCGTATGCGAGTCCGAAGGTGAAAGCCGAAACCCTAGCCACCTGCCATTTATGGAAAAATCAGACTGTTTATATAGAATGAATTCAATCACAGATTAAATTCACGCATATGCATAAGAAGATATGATCGGAGCTATGGAAATCGAGGTTACCAGAGCAAGGGAGCTCTTGCCGGAGTACGGTCCAGGAGGCGGCGTCATTTTTGAGAGCTCTTGCGACAGGTAAAACGTAAGAGCTCAAAATCTGCGTTTGCTATTTGCGGAGAGGATTGGGAGCTAGATCCAGTTTTAGTTATGCTCCGGCTGTTCTGCACGCGCGTAGCTCGCGCGTTGTGTTTACATTAAAAAGGTTAAAGAGACTTGATTGATTATAAAATAATTTGATCAAAATGAATTATTTTGATTAACTATAATTAATTTTGAAAAATGTAGTATGATTAGTTGTCAGTATAATTTTAAAAGTGTATTAAAATAATATTTAAAATAAAATAATTAAAATTGATTTGATGTAAAAGTAGAAAATAATAGGTAGTTAAAATTATGTGAGTGGATGAATAGTTAATTAAAGTTGATGTGATGTGTAAGAATAATTGGTTTGTATTATTTAATTATGTGAATAATTTTAAGGATAGTGGAGTTGAGTTAAAGTTGAGTTAAATTTTCAGTATAAAATAAACGTGAATAAAATAATTTATAAACAATCAAGCCCTAAATATTCTAAAATGTGCTTGCAATAATAATGTGTCTACTAAATCAAACAAGCCTTAAATATTCTAAAATGCGCTTGCAATAATAATGTGTCTACTAAACCAAACAAGCCTTTCGCTCGTGTGCTTAACTCGACTCGTGAAAACTCGAGCCCGACGTATTTGATAAAACGAGCCGAGTATAAATTGTTTAAAGATCGTATAGTTAACAGTAAGAGTTGAGCTCAACTTGTTAATGCTATAAAGTATGAGCTTTTATGTAAATTTATTTAATTTTTACCTAAAGCAAGATAAAATTATTAAGCGAAACGAATTGCTCATAAGCTCGGCTAAACTCGTTAAGGTTTGAAATCAATTTTTAAATACAAAGCTCAGTATTGTTAACCATTCGGGTTGAGGTTGCTAGTTAGAACTCGAGAATACAATTTTTCGTGTAATTTTTTTTAATATTTACTTTAGTTCTGTTAGTTAAGTTTCTAATTTAATTTATTAATATTAATAAATAAGTTGAATTGAAACTTTCTTAATCAACAAGTCAAGCTTTACTTGATATCAGCTCAAGCCTAAACTTGAGCATCAAAATTTAGAGCTAGTTTGAATTCATTTACATTCCAAATTTTTATGTTATATTCATTTTTATATTATATTAATATCTTGTGTTGATTCACAATTTTAAATAAAACCTCATTTTTTCTTAAAAATATTTTTTTAGTTTTTCTCTTTATGCTCAGTCAGACTTACAGAGAAAGCCAAAATAAAAAAATAAATCAATATACCTTAATTCGCGTATTATTTGATTTCTTTCGCGCTTCAGTCTCCGCTGGTTCTTCTGCTCTCTGTCTGCTCGAGCTGTTTGGCCGGCGCGCCACGACTGAAGCCGAGCTACATCTGAGTCCGCCACTGGCCCAAGCTTGGTTAAGGTCCGTTCTCCCCTTTTCCCAATTAACTTGTTGGGATGCTTCGTAATTCTTTGTTTTATCTACTGTAGACCTCAACTTGTACTGCTGAAAAAAATTAGGGTTTTAGATATGGCTTTCCAATCGTTGGTTTGGTGATTGATTTGTCAAAATTTTGGTTTCCTTTTGTTAGGGTTAGTTTAGTTGTCTTTGTTTATTAGGTCGATTTTGAAGTAGATATTTGGGGCATCATCTCCTAGAAGATAGTACTTCTGGTTTCAGGCACTTTTTCATTTGTGTACTAAAATTGAAAATTCTTTGTGTGTGTGTGTGTGATTTTTCATTAACAATGCCAATTTACTTAGAACTTGTATGTAGAAATTTTGAACTTTTTCTGCATTCCCTTGTATCGAGCCTTTTGTTCAAATTTTAGGTGTTGATTATGCTTAGGTGAACTGCTGCCTTAGAGCTGCCTGGTTTGAAATGGAGCTCGAGATTATTGAAGCGGAAATGGTGTTACCGACTCACATGAAATTTAAGAAGACTCAAATGTATGAAAAGTACCCAAAGGGCCAAGCCAGAGCCAGGTGGAAACATCTCAAGCAGATTATTCAAGCTGAGAATTACCAAAATTATCCTCCTAACGAACCAAATTGTGAGTATATAATACGCATATCTCGTGAGATAGTTGGTTATGCGTGTTGGAATCATTGTTAAGTTATGATTTTAGCCTTTTATTCATTGGTTGCATGCTGAAAGAAAATAAAATGAAAAAAAAAAAAGAAACAAAGAGAGAAACATTGATCAGAAGATGAAAGATTAGCATCGGAGAGCTTTACTAAATTAATGTGTTGGTTTTGTTCAGAAAATTTTAAGTGTATGTATGTATGTATATGTATAATACATATATATACGTTCTTCATGCGATTGATATGACTTGAGAACAAAATTTGTGCTTGGAGTATGTTGTATTTACAACTTGTTTGATAACCTACGCACATTTTTTGTATTGCAAACTTTGTAGTCTTTTCCACTCGTTACATAAGGTGAAGTTTTGCATACTTTTTATATGCATTGGGTATATTGTTGGTATTAGGTTGTTTATTAGCAATGTTTATTTCCAATTTTCTCCGGTTATTCATATTTGATACATTTTGCCATGATCAAACTTGTATATAGACATTCGGAAATTTTGTCTAGCTAGAAAGAAAAATGGAGGACTGAAATATTTTTATATTGTGAGGGAGTGAATAGTGAATTTTGTCGGAGAATGTGTAGTTATGATTTGCTTTTTAATTTTAAATTGTGCTTATGAAAATGAGGAGGAAAATATGAAAATGAATGAAAACTGTATTTTTCCCAAAAATTACCGTATCCAATCACAACTTCAATGAAAAAAAAAAATCGTCTAAACCAAAATGAAAAAGTTTTAAATCCAACGGTTCCCTTGAGTCTAGGATTCTTATATTACCATTGCTTCTACCAATAGAAGAAATAGGAAAGAGAAGAAAACAAAAGGGGAAAAAAAGTACTATGATTTAGTAAATAATCATTTTTGCTATTTATGGCTCATCATGTCTTTTTGTTGTCTTCTGCAGATGTTAACATTGAGTCACCACCATCAATGCATCCATGTAAAAGAATATGCGATATCACTGGCTATGAGGTATGCAACTATGCATTTCCTTTATTCCTTCTTTTACTTGTTTTCAAGTTTGGCGAGTACCATATCATACTTAAAAATTCTGACTTTATATAATCTCTTGTGCCCGCAAAAAGTCACTGTAAGTCGTTCTGCAACGTAAAACAAATCAGTTTCGTATGTTTTTTAAATTCTGTTCTTTAATTTCTTTGCGGTTGCTCATATTCTTGACGTAGTTTCTTACTATATAATGTGGAAGCTTCTACTTATGAATATTGCTAATTAGATTGCTCCAAATATGTGCACATTTGCATATAACATTACCACTCGAAATTACAGATTGTCTTGTTTATTTTTAACAAATTGTACACTGATAGGGCTATTTGTTTGGAAAATACAAACCTGACCAATAAGGCCTATTTGCTCCGGAAATATAGACCTTAAAGGGCCTCTGTTTTTCCTTCTATATTGTTGTTGGGCCAAACCAGTTCATTCATTTATCTCTTAGACCAAAACCACATAATTTTTACTTTAGTCTGTGCAGAATGAATGCTTGCTTATTTTCTGTTATTTCAAGAAATTACCTAAATAAGCGACGGGCTAGGTTATTGTGAATCTTTGTTAACTCCATATGAATTTGAATTAATTTGCCAAGTTTTTCATAGACAATATGTTTTTGAACCTATGAAAAACACTACTCTCTCTGTAGGCGCTTTACTTTGATCCAAGAACAAACCTACGTTATGCTAATGCAGAGATCTTCAGGACAATTAGGTCTCTTCCGAATGATTATGTCCAAAGATATTTGTCTCTTAGAAATGCTGCTGTCGTACTGAGATAATAAACTTTTGGATCACTTACGAAAATTATACGGAGTTGTAATTATTTAAATTTTATAAATTGGATGTGTTAGGTCTTGGGGCATATAATATTATGTCTTCCACATTCAAGAGGTGAACCATATTTCAGTAAGCTCTAAGCATCCTTATCTTGGTTGCCTGGGATTTTGTTTATTTATTTGTGATATTGCTTATCCTATGTATAAACAATAATGTTGTTGTTTGTCGAACTTAATGGTTATGTAGGAAAAATTTGAGTGAGAATACACTAAATTCCGCTTTCCTTTCCATAGTATACACGTGTTAATAAATAGCAGAAAATTAGTTATGTTGGGAAATTTGAGTAAGAAGAGTGTTAATTTGTCTAATTGTTATAGCAGAAAATTTGCATACCATACACCTTGAGTATGCGATTAAAAGATGTCCATTAACTGAGGATTTGTTTGCTAATATAGCATAAAGTTTGCACCTTGAGTATGTGATTGAAAGTTCATGAACTGAAGTACTAGAAAATTAATACGCTATACATATTGGGTATGTGAATAAAAAATCACTAGATATAATTAAAATATCACAAGATTTTTGAGAATTCATTTTAATATAAATAACAAGTGACTGGTAGGCATATTTTAATATAACTATGGTGATAGGTCATCAAGTTGAGAATTCATTTCCTAAGGGCGTGATTGTTTATATTTTCTACAGTAAATATCTCACTCAAAACTCAAATTTAACTCAACTTTAACTCAACTCCATTATCTCCAATATTATCAATATAATTAAATAATATCAAACAATCATTATTACACATCACATCAACTTTAATTCACTATTCACACACTCACATAAATTTAACTAATCATCACTTTCAATCATTTTCTCCTATTTTTACATCAAATCAACTTTAATTATTTTAATTTAAATATTATTTTAATATATCTATTAACAACTAACCATACTACTTTTTTTCAAACTTAACTATAGTTCAAAAAAAATTAGTTTTTTACTAGTTGGAATTCATATCCAATCACCCCCTAAATTTGTCATTTCTAAACCTACTTGGACTCTTTGAGTGGTTTCTTTTTCTTTTTCTTTTTATTTATATTCTCAACCTTTTGGCTTTATAGATCCATTGCAATTTGCAATTTGCAATTTGCTTCACTAAATTATGGATTTGACCGATCTTACCAACGCACCAACGCGTGAGCCACGTGTACACGTGAAAGGAAGTTGCTATAGCTAAGCATAATAAAAATTAAAACATCAAAGTCCCGACCAAGCCGTGTTATGAAACGTGTGCTCACATAAATTTCTACATTTATCAAAATTATACTTTTAGAAAAACAAAATAACTCACCATCATTTTTTGGACTTGAACTGCACAAACAAACAACAGTATGTGAAATTAACAAACAATTAATTACCACTTCAAAATATTACAAACACCAAAATCTTGCAGGACTAGAATTTTTCAGAAGTATTCTCCTATAATTGTTTTTTGTAGCATGTATGTAATTTTATACTGAAGAAAAATGATAAAATTACATATTATTAATCAAAACAAAATAAAAGAAAAGTACATCATCCTCTTGAAAATTATGCAACTGACTAAGAGGAACAAAACAATCAAAGTACAAACCAAAATTACAAAAGGACTAAAATCTAAACACTCCACATCGGAAAGCATAACTATCCAATAATAGAAATAATATAAGCCATATAAACACTTAGAAAAATAAATAAATAAACAAACACAACATAAACTAACATACTCTAAAAGTAACACACATGAAAAACTAATACATAAAGTAGATCCTCTTCATAATCAAACCACCTCATAACCTCTCATGCCCACTGTTCTAAAAATCGGTTTAAGCGGGGCCCGGCCGCCTCCGATTTGCACAAATCGGTCGAAAAAATCAGCCAGACGGCTAAGCGGCCCTAAGCGCTCCTAGGCGGACTTGGCGGGATCGGCGGTAAGCAGTTAGGCGGCGCCTAGGCGGGCATAAGGGACCTAGGCGCTCCTAGGCGGGCTCGACGGCAATTTTTTTATTTTTTTATTTTTTTATTTTTATTTTTTTTTATACTAGTTACATTATTTGTTCTTATATTTTCTTTAAAACATATAATATTATTTGGACTTAGGTGTGTGGATTTATAATAAGTTTAGATAGTTTTATTTTGTAAGTAGTTAAAATAAATAAAAAATAAGGTTTAATATTGCTTTCTAGACCCAGACTAGGCGGCGCCTAGGCGGGTACTAGGCGTTGGTCGAGTACCTAGCGGACACCTACCGACTTTTAGAACATTGAACATGCTAATAGCTTAAAAATGCTCTAACAAACAATAATAGCATTAAAAAGAATAAATAAATAAATCCCTCTTTCTGAATGTGCTGAGCCTAAGTGGCAGATACGTGGCAAAACTTCATGTTTAATTATTTGGCTTGGATAGATTTTAATTTAATTTCAATCCAAAATCAATTAGGTTCGGATTATCCATAAATATATTGTTATTTATGGTTATTTCAGATGTATTAATTGAATTTTAATATAATTTCCTATTATAGCAATTGAATTGAAAATGTACTTTAAAAGTTAATAACTTTTGTATCTTTTATCAGTTTTACATATATAATACTTCACATTAATCGTCGTTTGATAATTTTCGATTTGACATCCATATTGTATGTATAAAATAAATAAACTATATTTCTTTTTATAATAATACTAATATTATTTATAAATACTAACTAAAAATTTAAATTATTTATAAATTAATATATTTATGTTTAAAGTAGTTATATAATATAATTAAAAAAAATTATTTTACTACAACACGTGTAAGTCGCACCAATAATAAGCAGTATTCTAAAATATATAATAATATATATCTTTTGTGAAACGTATTTAATTTTAAAATACTTTTTTCTCATTAATTTTAAAATTTTGGAATAAATTGTACACCCGGTAAAATTTTAAAATTGTACCAGTTGATTTGTAAACCCAACTCTCATTCAAGATACTTCTATGGACGAGTGGGGCCCAGCCAAGCCACGAGGCTCGTTTGCTGTTTGGTTTGGAGCCTGGGCCCTTCTATTATTTATTATTTAATAAATGGACCCCACAATATTATTTTTTTTATCTGCATTTCTCATACTCCTTTGTAAATTAATACATTACAGCTCAATAAATACTCCGACAAAAATATATAAAAAAACAAAAAAACACAGAGCAACGGAAGTATCGCAGCTGGCACAAGAACAGCAGCAGATTCTAGTTTGGTCGTCGACGGCGGCTCAAAAACCGCCAGCTTCATTCAACAAAGCCGTCATCATCACAAACACACTCAATCCCATGTCCCATCTGAAATTTCTCCGGCAGCTTCTCGCCGGCTATCTCTTTTTCTCCCCCTCTCCAATTTGTTAATTTGTTTGTTCTAAGAATTATTTGTGGCACAGATCCCCATGAAATTTTTCGAGTAACGTGAGTGGCGGGAACTCCATTTGTCGGGATCTTTGATTGATTTCACTTTTATTTCTTGCTTTCTTTCAAGCCATACTTCAAAGATCACTTTTTTCCTTTGCCCATTTGTTTTCGGTAGATAGAACGAGTGTATAGATTAAAAGAACACTTGTAAGTAGTATAAGTAAGAAGAGATGGCTGTTTCTGATAACTCGAGGGGGTTAATCTTGGCAATGCTCTCGAGTTTGTTCATCGGGACAAGCTTTATCTTGAAGAAAAAGGGTCTCCGGCGGGCTGCAGCAGCTGGCACTCGGGCAGGTATATTAGATTCTCATTTGATCTCTGTGGATGTTCGTTTTTAACTTATAAAGTTGTGTTCTTGTTGGGTTTTTTCATTTTCTCAAGAGAGAAATCAGTGGCTTGATTAATTTTTTACTTAGATGGATGTGTGTAATGTTTGAAGGGCTAGTTCAGAACTGAAGTGATATTCTTGGTTTGGGGATTTGAAATTGGCTTATTGTCTGATCTGTTTAAACTTAGTGCTCGGTGATTTTAGCTCGTTTTTGCAGAAGTAAAGTCACAACAACAATCTGTTTCTGAATGCATATCCATGCATTTCCTTTCAAATTCATACATTTTCTGGTACATTACATCGAACCCATGTTGCTCACACGAAACAAGCATAGCTGTTCTGTGCTAATAAATTCAAGTATTCATTGTCTTAGTCGAACAATGTTTGGTTTGATTAGCTTATTCTACGCCTAATCTCGTCACAGTTTTCTATTTGCAGGAGTTGGAGGCTACACTTACTTATTAGAGCCTCTTTGGTGGGCCGGCATGATTACAAGTGAGTTATTATGCACTTCCTTTTTCTCCCTTGTTATATCACAAATCGTCAAATGTTAATTTTAGTAAAATTCCCTATTTGTCCTTCTGGTCAGTGATTGTCGGTGAGGTGGCGAACTTTGTAGCTTACATATTTGCTCCAGCTGTTCTCGTGACCCCTCTCGGTGCATTGAGTATCATAGTTAGGTACTTTCTGAGATATAATGAAATTTATTTTGTTAGAACATCTTGATGATTGATATCTTTCTTACACTAACATTTTTGTTAAACTGAATTATGAAAAGTGCTGTTTTGGCGCACTTTCTGTTGAGAGAACGTTTGAGTAAAATGGGCATATTGGGATGTGTTTCTTGCATAGTGGGATCTGTAATAATTGTTATTCATGCTCCTCAAGAACATATTCCGAGTTCCGTACAAGAAGTCTGGAGTTTAGCAACTCAACCAGGTGTTTATCACTCTTTTTTCTTCATCTTTTGCATGCCATTTGTGTGTTCTCCCTTTTTCTTCTATCTTCTTCCATTTCCAAAAGTGTTACTCATCGTAATATTTATTCTGTCTACAGCATTTCTTGTTTATGTGACGGCTACTTTATCCATCGTGCTAGTTCTAATGCTGCATCTCGAGCCTCTCTATGGGCAGACCAATATATTGGTGTATTTGGGGATATGTTCGTTGATGGGTGCACTTACGGTAATTTTCATTTAGGGTTTGTTCTGAAAAATATTCTTGCAGTTCAGTAAAACTACCGGGGAAAAAAAAATAGTCTGATTATTCTCTAAAAAATTACAGCAAAGGGAGTTTCCTATTTGGAAATGTGAACTTCAAGTGGTGTTTGTTATATATTCGAATCACTTCAAAAACTACCATTGAGGAGGCTTCTGATAAATGAAATGTATTGAATTTTGAAGTGATTTATTTGACTATCAAAATTTCTTGATGAGGCTTCTGTAATTTTTTTCCCTCAAGAGTTCTTGAGAAAAAGCTTCTGTGGCTCTGTTCAGTATAACTACCGCAAAAAAAAATAGTCCGATTATCCTCTTAAAAGTGAAATTTTCAGCAGTGGGAGTTTCTTATTTCGAAATGTGAACCTCAAGTGGTGTTTGTTATACGGTATATACTGTATATATAAGTCTGTAACTAGATATTCGAATCACTTCAAAAAACTATTATTGAGGAGGCTTTTGATGATAAATGTATTGGATTTCGAAGTGATTTGACTATCAAAATTTCTTGAGGAGGCTTCTGTAGTTTTTTTCCCCCTAAGAGTTCTTGAGAAAAAAGCTTCTATGGCTCTGTTTCGAAATCTAATTGCATATTCGGGTATCATTATGAAGGTTGTGAGCATAAAGGCGATAGGAATTGCTATTAAGCTCACTTTGGAAGGGATCAATCAGTTCGGATATGCACAGACTTGGTTTTTTCTTTCGGTTGCAGTATTATGTGTGATCACACAGTTGAATTATCTAAACAAGGTAATCGTATATGGTGATGATTTGATTCTCGAGGCCTAGCCTATTAATAATAGTAATAATAATAATCTTCGAATTTATGAATGCTTCTCATGGCATTTGTTTAGATTTTAAACTGCACGGCTATGAAGAATTTTTAAGGAAGACAAAAAAGGCAAAATTATATTTTTAGTCGTGTTGGTTAAATGTCATAGCCATTTTAGTTCCAAGGACTAAAATTACAATAAATTCTCAAGTTCCCAGATTTTCAATTAGCAATTTAAGTCCTGTAATTTAAAATTTTGTTGCAATTTCAGTTCCTTGAGGACTGAAATTGCAGCAAAATATTAAATCACACGACGCAAAAGGGGAAAAGTTAGTATCTTGAGATTAAAATTGTTATGACGTTAAACATGACTAAAAATGTAATTTTGCCAAAANGCCAAAAAAAAAAAAAAGCAAACCTCAAAGGGGTGTACTTTTTGAAAGATAACTGAGACTTTGTTGCTAAACAATTTCCTTAACCTCAAAAGGTAGTCTTTAGACCCCTATGGTTGGTACCTTAGTTAAGATATTTGAGATACTTTGCCTTGTTCTGTTTAGGCACTCGACACTTTCAACGCTGCAATTGTTTCGCCTATATATTACGTGATGTTCACAACACTGACTATTATTGCAAGCGCTATAATGTTCAAGGTAAACTAGTCGCGATTTAATCAGATTTTCAAGGTTATATGCTATACGTATATTCTCTGACAAGAATTATGCGTATATTAGGATTGGTCGGGTCAAAATTTGAGCAGCATAACTTCTGAAATATGTGGATTTATTACGGTTCTATCGGGAACAATTATACTCCATGTCACACGAGAGGAGGAGCAAGCAACAATGACAACAGGTATATGGTGAAAAGGCTGCTTAAGTTTTTCACTCTGCATTTTTTTTTTTTTTTTNAATTTTTTTTTTTTTTTTGTTTTTTTTGAATTTCGAACACAAGCAAAATGTTAGCAAGGTCCCTGCCAATCATGTTTTACTTAGGCTATGTTTGGTAAAATTAACTATATAAGCTTGTTGATAGATGATAAGCTAGCTTATAGCTTATAAGTGTATTAAGTGTATTTTCGAGCTTATAGCTTATAGGTTATGACTTATAGCTAAAAAGGTAGCTTATATGATAAAAGTATTTGGTAAACTGTTGATAAGCTAGTTCAAATAAAAATTGCAATGAGCTTATTTGAAAAGCTACCCAAAGAAGTTAATGGGATAAGCTCGAACCTTTTAAAAAAAGTTCGTCCTGCCAAACGAAGTTTATTTGAACTCAAGAAGCTTATAAACTAACAAAATAAGCTATAAGCTAGCTTATATATGGTTACCATACATAGCCTTAATATATTTTCTACTTCTTCTCTTTGCAAATGGCACAAACCTCAAATTGTGAACTACTTTATTGAATCAAATACACTAAAAGAAAGCAGTATTATTTATTTATTTATTTATTTATTTTTATGAAAATCTTCCTTCACATAATTCTGATGCTTGATTTCAACTTATGATACAATCGATGGTGTGTTAAATCCTCGCAGGATCCATAACTTGGTATGATGGAGATTCGTCAAAAGACGCTCATTTTATCTCATTGAACAATTCGGATTACTTCAACTAATCCTAAACTGCTTATGCGAGAGAGAATTCTTTATAAGTTCCTTGCATTGGATCCTCAGCTCAGATTCAAAGCTTGTTTATCCCATGAAGAATTATATTACTTCCAAGACTCAAATTACCGGAAAAAAGATTGTTTGAATCTCTTAATTCAACGGCTGTGGATTTCAGTCGGTATTTGTTTTCATCAATGGGGGTTTTTGTAGTTTGTACTAGATTCCATGTGTTCTTACTGTCTACTATTTACCAGTCTTTGTCTAGTTTAAGGTTCTTGTAGTAAATTTTTAGTAGATTTTACTTGTAGTTCATTGTTATGTACATGTATATGTATATACATGGGGTGTAAACTGCCAAATACAATAGCATCTACAAAATGTATATCAAGTGCAAGTTAAAAAAAAAAATATTGCAAACTCAAATATCTAGCATGACAGGTAAATTTCGGCGCAAAGTTGTGAAAGCAACTGAAGAACGTGAAGAATTCTGTTTTGACCATTCACGGGTTTTGGGGGTCGACCAAAATGCAAATGTCGTGCATATTTTATCTATTCCTCACTCATCTTCTAACTAACTTTGTTGGGGCGGGTTTACATGGGTTAACGGGTTTGGATCCTCGTTACGTTTGTTTGCCAAATGTCACGTCCCCTCACTTGTTTCCATTTGTTTACCCACATGTGGATTTCATTCACTATAATATTTTTGAATTTCCGCACTCCCCATAATTATTCAATAAAATGTATATTTGTGTGGGAAGAAATTATATTTCAAATTAATATAAACAACTAATTTAATATACCAAATTTGGCTTTTTTATAATTTTATCTTCATTAATTGTTAATGTATAAATATATATATGAAAAAATTAATTTGTTAGAAAAATCAGTTATATGTAAATGGGCCCAGCTTAATTTTGACTGTTTTTTCAATGGCTAAAAACAAATTAGGTTGGATTAAATTAAATTACATAAAAAAAAAATGTTCAATAGATATTTTTGTATTTATTTCTCAAAATTGATTTCTATAGAGTGATAAATAAATGAGCTAAGTAAATCATTAATGAACATGTAAACTTGATTGTGAAATTCGAAAGGTCAATAGACATATCCCACACTTGATTCTTAATTGATGGAAAACCTCTTTAATATAATAAACAGAGTTTAAGAAGTCAGATGGTGCTCGTTTCGGCCACACACTCGCCTGTCTATCGGGCTTGAATTGGCACATGTCTGGGTCTTGGCTTGGGATCTTGGACCTTGGTCCTTGGTAGTTGAATATGGATGATCTTTGACGGCCTGGATCGGTGTTGGGAAAGACCCATCCCCCAGGTTGATCCTTGGTCCCTGGTAGTTTGACTTATACATAGTCAAATTCTCGGGCCGAGCCCGGCAAGTCTCCAAGCAAAAAAACGACCTGAACCGGCTCTTACCTAGGCCTGGGCCGGGTACACGGCCAGGCGGGCCGAGCCGGGCCCAACCCGATTCAGGGATCCAACCTAAAAAAAATGAAAACAAATCTACTGTCGATTTCCTGGGCTGGCCCGGCCCGGCAAATTATATGGTATAAATGTATGACCCTGATCCAGCCCGGTTAAAATTCGAGCCGGACCCGGACCCATTGGCCACAGGTATGACGTGGCTGAGTTCGTGCTGTGTCCGGGCCAGGCAGCCCGTGGGCATTTATAGTTGGACTTGAGCGGTTTTTGACGGACTGAATGGATTTGGGCTTGAGCCTTGGGCTAAGTCCATATAGTCTTGTGCTGCAAATTTATTTGGAGTCGAGTTTGGACTCAACCCGTGTGTCATTCATCAAATTCATTGAACCTATATATATTTGCCTCTAAAATACAGTTTCGGTGCTTATCAAGTGGAGTGGAGTGATAATGTGGTAACATTTGGCAATTTCAGTGCTTATCAAGTAGAGAGATGGTGTGTTAACACATGAAAGCGATAAAAATTATGACATTAGAAAGAGAAAATTGGTCAAGAATAAACTATTTATGACAAATAACAAACCTGATTCAATAATGTTACATAAACTGAGTTACAAACAACCAAGCACAAAATTTTATCGTGTCAGTATTCGAAACATGCAAATTTATTACTTAAGCAACCAAACACAAAATTTTATCGTGTTAGTATTCGAAACATGCAAATTTGTCACTTAGTATAAGGGGTTATATTCAATTGAGATTTCTAGACACTTTTTTAAAACTTTAGAAATCCGTATGTATTCAATTTAGATTTGTTAAGACTTTTAAAAGTCTTGGAGTATTCAATTGAGATTTTAAAAAGTCATACAAATTCTTGAGGTATTTAACTTATTTGAAATTATGATCTGTTAAGACTTTTAAATATTTGGTGGGATTTCTAAAAAAAAACATTATACGAAATTCCACATTAAATCCCACCTCCAAACGAGGGGTATATTCAATTGGGATTTCAAGTGACATTTTGAGAATTTTTAAGAGTTGAGACCTTTTAACATTTGAAGAGTTTGGAGAAATTATGTGAAATCTTAAATCTAGAGGTGGGATTTGAAGTGAGATTTCGTATAAAAATTTTTTATTTAAAAAATCTCACCAAATCTTAAAAAGTTTTAGCAAATTCTAATCTCAAATAAGTTAAATACTTTAGGATTTTGTAAGAATTTTTAAAATCAATTGAATACCCTAAGACTTTTAAAAGTATTAACAAATCTAAATTAAATAGGTTAAAATTTTAAAAGTTTTAAAAAGTCTTTAGAAATCTTAATTGAATACACCTCCATAAGATTTCATAGAATTGCTTCAAACTCAAATTCTAAACAGTCTCATATCTTAAAAAGTCTCAAAATATTATTTAAAATTTCAATTGAATACACCCTCTCAATATGTTTTGAATTAATAAACTGGGAAATGATTTAGATCCAAGTGGACCTTTAAAAAAGTTGCGAAATATTTAGAAAAAGATAACAGTATCATTTGTCGGTCAAACTTGGGCTGGGCCTAATAACAAATCTCCTTTTCCATCAACCAGGCTGCGGTAATTCCTTCTTTCGCCCACCTCAGCCCTAAATCGAACGGTCAGATGACGACTCCAACTCCTGAAGAAACTACAACCGTTCGTTTGATTCCCCATAATATTCGCGAGAAAAATCAAATCCCCGGACCCCTATCCAACAATTAGCTACCGGTTAATAGAAAAAATAAAATCCGCCTACGCGAACAGCGGTGTATGTATATATATACTCAGCCCATGGTACAACTCTATAAAGCGCAACAGATAATCACAGGGTTAGGGTGAATATCGAACTTCTGCAGCAATGGCTGACGGCGATGTGAGGAAGGGGACCGTGAAGTGGTTCAGCGACCAGAAAGGCTTCGGGTTCATTACCCCCGATGACGGCGGCGAGGATCTGTTCGTCCATCAATCGGCGATCAAATCCGAGGGTTTCCGTAGCCTGGCCGAGGGATCCGCGGTCGAGTTCGTCGTCGAGCAGGGCAACGACGGCCGCGACAAGGCGGCGAACGTGACCGGACCCGGCGGCGCTGCCGTCCAGGGCAGCAGCCGCGGCGGATCTTACGGCGGCAGGGGCGGAGGTTACGATGGGGGAAGCAGGGGAGGCGGTTACGATGGGGGAAGCAGGGGAGGCGGCTACGATGGAGGCAGCAGGGGAGGCGGCGGCAGATCTTATGGCGGTGGTGGATACGGCGGCGGAGGTGGGTACGGGGGAGGCGGCGGTGGCGCCTGCTACAAGTGCGGTGAGGCTGGGCATATGGCTAGGGATTGCTCCCAGGGCGGTGGCGGCGGCGGTGGTGGAGGAAGGTACGGCGGTGGCGGTGGCGGCGGCGGCGGCGGCGGCGGCGGTTGCTACAGCTGTGGCGAGGATGGACATTTTGCACGCGACTGCCCTTCATCGAATCGTTGAGCTTTTCTACAATGGCAGATGCGTCTTTCATATAGTTCAATTTCGTTTTAGTGTGTGGTGTTTTTGCAAAATCAATTTATGTTTAATGGGATTTCGTTTGGTTTGAATTTTGAATCTGCTATGGTATCTTCTTCGTGATTAGGGTTTTTAAGTTTTTGATGTCTGCAATTTTGTACACATGTATATGAAAGATACATGTTTGCTCTATGAATGATATTCGGAATGGATTTTAATTTTTTTCTTTTCATACATATTTTTTGAGTTACTAATTTTATGTTATTATTATTAATATCTGCAGATTTTGATACATATCATACAGATTACGAATTTATGATAGACATTGACCGATTAACATTAATAACCTGGTGGGTTGTCATTATCCGGAATATATACCTTTTGGATATTTGTTATAGCTTCCGAAATACTTATAATTATATAGTGACATGTGCGAAGCTCGAGATAATATTCAATATATAATATAATATTATATTATAAGATGAAATATTTAATAATATTATACAATGTTCAATAATATGCAAGATAATATTTATTATACAATATAATATTATATTATAAGATGCAATATTCAATAATATTACACAATGTTCAATAATACGCAAGAAAATCATACAATGTTCAATAAAAGTTTTATAATATTCAAGTGGAGTCCTAAATACTCTTGTACATAATCATACAATGTTCAATAAAAGTTTTATAATATTCAAGTGGAGTCCTAAATTCTCTTGTACATTAACACCACTGACATAATAACTAAATTCTCTTGTACATAACTAAATTCTCTTGTACATTAAGACTACTGACAAAACAATATAATATTATATATAAGATGCAATATTCAATAATATTATACAATGTTCAATAATACGCAAGAAATTCTCTTGTACATTAAGACTACTGACAAAACAATATAATATTATATATAAGATGCAATATTCAATAATATTATACAATGTTCAATAATACGCAAGAAAATTATACAATGTTCAATAAAAGTTTTATAATATTCAAGTGGAGTCATAAATTACATTAAGACTACTGACAAAATAACTAAATTCTCTTGTACATAACTAAATTCTCTTGTACATTAAGACTACTGACAAAATAATATTTTAATCAATGAATTCTCTTGTACATTAAGACTACTGACAAAATAATATTTTAATCAATGAGTTTCCTTTCCTTGTAGCTAAATTGTGAATGTGATTTGAGGTGTACGACAAAATAATATTTTAATCAATGAGTTTTCTTTCCTTGTAGCTAAATTGTGAATGTGATTGAGGAGTACAACAAATCGATATATAGCTGACTTGCTTTTTTCATTGTAGTTTTTTTTTCTTTTTCTTTTATAATGAATTTAAAGATATTCTAAAATATAACAAAAATTAATTTTTTAATTACAATTAGGAATTTTACTAAATATAAACTCTCAATCTATGGTGTAGCTAAATTGTGAATGTGATTTGAGGTGTACGACAAAATAATATTTTAATCAATGAGTTTCCTTTCCTTGTAGCTAAATTGTGAATGTGATTTGAGGAGTACAACAAACCGATATATAGCTGACTTGCTTTTTTCATTGTAGTTTTTTTTTCTTTTTTTTTTTTTATAATGAATTTAAAGATATTCTAAAATATAGCAAAAATTAATTTTTTAATTACAATTAGGATTTTTACTAAATATAAACTCTCAATCTATGGTGTTAATCAACGTTTAAGTCTAAAAAATTAGGAATTTTTTACCTCTTTTAATCAACGTTTAAGTTTAAAAAACAATATAATTATTATAAGTTTTTTTTTCTACATCTTTTAAAACATTAAATATGAGCATGTTAGGGCTAGCTTGTAAAATAATTAATATATTATGTCACTAAAACATTTATACTAATAAAAAATTAATTTTAGCATATAAATTTATCCCTTGATATAAGAGAAAATAACAGTTTTATTTATTTTTGTTCACAATATAATATATAATTATTATTTTATTATATAATAAAAAATAAATATTGTTAAATAGTGTAGTAAAATTGTTATAAAATTATATGAATTTTTTTTTCACAATATGGATTTAATATTTTTTTATGATTTGATAATATAAGCAAATCTATACTTAATTTTGACAAATAAAACAAATAAATACTTTAGTAAGTATTTAATGTATATACTAAATAGGAATATATTTGGTATAATCAAATACCAAATATAATCAAATAAGTGTGTACATTTTTATTTGGTATTTGATTTTTTTATTATTAAAATCTTTTTATTATACTTACCTTTTTAAAATAAAACAAATAAATAAATCAATTAAATTAATAAAATATTATAATACCAAAATAGTAATGACATTTAATACAGTTGACTTTTCTGGATAGTTAATGTAGTAAATAGAATCTCCTTTTATATAAGTATAGATTGTATAATACGGAAATAGTAATGCAATAAATGTTATTGACTTTTCTGGCTACTTAATTTGGTAAATAGAACTTCCTTTAATATAAGTATAGATTTAAAATTAATTTTATGTGGCAAAATTCCAAGTCATTTTTATTTAAAATTCTGAAAAAACTAATCTCATTTTATATTGATCGGACGGTCAAAATTTCCATGATAAGGAGTGTTTTCTTTGAGGAAGAATTAATTTGAGTGCATATATAAATAAATATAATAAAATTTATTGTTTATTCGAAGAAGAATAAATTTGATTCTATGTATAACTAAATATAATAAAATTTCGATGGTAAGGAGTGGTGATGATAAGGGGTGGTTTATTCGAAAAAGAATAAATTTGATTGAATGACATGAGCCCCAATGCCCCATACATTGGTTATGTGGTTAAACATTGTATGAATTTTTTACCAATCAAACCACATTGAATAAAAAAGGATTAACTTATCACTTCACTTTGGTTAGGTCAGGATTTAACTTAATGAGACTACCCTGAAGAAAAAAGGACTCGGATCACTTTGGTTATGTCATTAAACATTGTATTAAATTTTACCATACCACATTGAAGAAAGGACTAACTTAATGAGCCTGACTTTAAGAATTGGATCACTAGGATACTCTAGGACAAGATGTCTCAAGCTAATAAGTATGACTTCAAAATGCAATATGTTATTAACATTTTAAGCTATCAATTTATTTCATTAAATTTCTGTAAGACATTCAGAAAAATAAATGCAAGACAAACAAATATAAGGAGGTAATAAAACTTGAGGGAGATTTAGTTGTTCACTAATAATGTTGGACTAAGTATTTGTAACAAAATTAAAAAAACAAAAATGCAGGAATCTGAATAGCTAAAACATAAATTTTAAATTTTACAAATAAGGACAAGTGGACATAAATTATTGAGCGGACAGATTAAAGCCGAGGCGATTGAAATCTTTCTGCAAGATAAATGCGGCCCCGTATAGTGCTGACGAGTCTGTGCGTAATGTCTCCAAAGATACAACGACTATTTGACTCGAATGCTGTAGCACACCAACTTCAGAGCTTCGGCGAACACGAACAGAGTCGAGAGTTGAGCAAGTGTATTGTTGCGTGAGACTATCAATATAGAAAGAGAGTGATGTTGATGAGATTATGGTATTCTGCACCTCTATACCACGTCCTAGGACTTTTAGTTCAGAAGGGGATGACTCTTCAACTTGTAACAACCAAGCAACTAATAATCATTCATGGTTGTTGTTACTTGTAAAATGTTTCAAGTGTAACAACTATAATCCACCACCTGGTAGGTTAAAAGACATGTCCAAGTTCAATGAACCTAATGAGGTCACTTAAGGGTCGGGCCAAAACCCGAGTCCAAAACCAACTCAGTTTGGATTATTAATTGTGCCAATTGCAAATAAATTTGTATCAATATATATGTATATATAATGGTTGGGCCCAAGGCCCAAACCCAACACCGGCCGAAACCGTCCAAGGCCGCCCAAGTACAAGTCCAGGTTCAAGAACCTAGTGAGGTCACTCACGGGTTAGGTCAACCAGAGTCCAAAACCAACTCAATTTGGATTTTAATTGGGCCACTGTTGCAAATAAATTTGTAGCAAAATATATATAGTGGTTAGGCCTAGGCTGCAAACGAGCCGAGCCGAGTCGAGCATTGGCCTTATCGAGCAGGATTGAATTTTTTTTTTTCGTTGCTCGAGCTCGATTTTTTAGGCTCGAGCTCGACTCGATAAAAAGATACAAGAGCTCGAGCTCGGCTCGAGTTCGGTTCGAATTTTTTCAATAAATTTTGTAAAATAACCATTAAATACATATATACACAAGGGGTATTTTAGTAATTTTATATATCTCGAGCTGCTCGCGAGCCGCTCGACAATGCAAAATATGGGCTCGAGCTCGACTCGAGTTCGTGCTCGAGCCGCTCGAGCTCGACTCGAGTTCGGTCAAACTCGTTTGCGGCCCTAATTGGGCCCAAGGTCCAAGCCCAATACCTGCCCAGACCGTCCAAGACTACCCAAGTCCAGTCCACAGTCCAATTGTCAATTGCTAAGGACCCAAGACCCAGGCACGAGCATGAGCCCGAGCCCGAGCCCAATCAAATCGGCCAAACAGCTCGCGCGCTCGCGTGCGCGTGTGGTCGAAGTCAACACCGTCACTTGGTGCATAGCTTTATTGGTGTTGTGACATCTCCAACTCTCTTCACTATAATAAAGAGAGTTAATCACATTTAAAATTCCTACATGGCATAGAACTTTTGACCATTTGAATCCCGCAACCATCGTTTTGCGCGTTCATTTATGGTCAACTTTAATCATTTATTTCTCACTCACCGATAGACATGGCCAAATGGCGGGCCAGAGGATTGGGTTATCACGATCCTGAACCGGCACGGACCTAGGCCGTGCCGGGCCCATGACCCGTCGGGGCGGGCCGGATCTGGCCCGGGTCTGGACCCACCCATATAAAAAAAAATATATAAAAATTCATAAATGACTTGTTTTTTCCGTACCCGACACGACCCGACTCGGACCCGGCCCGGCCCGCCGGGCCAGTTTCGACAAAAAGAAGACCCTGAACCGGCCCGGTTGAAAATCCGAGCCGGGCCCGTATTCAACTGGTTCGACCGGGCCGGGCCCGGGCCAGGTCCGTGCTAGGTCGGCGGGCCGGTTGACCCGTGGCCATGTCTACTCACCGAAAATCAGTTTTGAGAAAATAAATATGAATTAAATATTTAGTCATAAAAAAATCAGTCAAAATTGGGTCAAACCCAATTTTATATAACTGATTTTCCAACATCAATCACTCCATCCATTGATGGGGATACCTTGTACTTCAATTAGAGATGTCAATAAAATTCACAGGGCGGGTTATTGTGTGTTACCCGTATTTTTTAGGTCGGTATACTCAAATTGGGTGGGTTTAAGGTCTGATTTGGGTATAAATTTACTATCTTAACTTCAATTGAGTGTTTGGTATGTTTAAAATATGGCCCATCTATTTAACAATATCCCATGACAATCGGTGGCCAAACGATTGCGGATCATCTATTCACATGGCCCAAACATAACTTGCTATAAATTTGATCGCCCGACTGAACTAATCAGACAAAAGGGGGAACTGTTGGTTTTTTCACCAGATGAGCCAAGTTCTTAATCAATTCATGTTATATTGGCTGGATAGAACGTAAAATCAAGGTAATGTTATGTTGGCTAGATTGCATGTTTTTTGTTCCAAACCTCTGCATTAATGGTCTGTTGTTAGCTGCTGAAGCTTATCTGTAATGGCATGATTGGTATCAGAAAATTAGATGGTAATAGAATGATCATTCACTTACTCATTTCTTATCCCATTATTAATATATATATATATATATATATATATATATTTCAAAGGAATGACCATTCCATTGAGGACTGTAAAAGCAATCTTTAGTCATTCCATAGCTAATGTAAGGTTTTGTCATTCCCATGTTTGTATGAATCAATTTATCAAAAAATAAAATTAATAAATACTAATAAATAAATAAATAATATATACTATAAATCATGATTAAATTATATTAAATTAAATTATTTTAAAAAATGAGTGTCAAATAAAAAAATTCAAAAACTTATTTTTATTTATTGTTCATATTTTAATTAGATATATTAAATACTTATATAAAAATAAAACTAAAAAATGCATTAGTAAATAATTTAAAAAATATATTATTTATTTCTATACATCATATATATTACATATTTATTCATAAATTGAATTATAATATTAAAAATTATATTCGACAACATGCTTATTTAGTTAATATGTATCTGAATACACAATTCATTAATTTATTATATAATATATATGAGTGTTACAATACCAGAATATATTTGTTAAAATAAAGTATATTTATTTTAATAAATAAAATAATTTTTTTTATTATCATAAATAAAAAAATAATATTTATATAAATACTATTGTTTTCTATTACATAGTGATAAATGATAATATAAAATAATAATGTCATTTCATTCACGTCTTATTCTTTCAGTAAACCAAACACATTAATGGATAAACTTATTTCATTACTTTTTCATATTCATCTCATTATTCAACTCATCGTTCAATTCTTATCAAATTTTATACTAATATACAGAATTGCAAGTGTGTTTTTCTACTTTCCTTCATTTTTCCCCTTTTCGTGTTTCCTTATCCTTCCATGTTGTAAAGAACACTTGGAATTTTGTAATTTAGTATCAGTATAATTTTGGATTTTGTATTTTGTATAAGAGCTCGAGTTGGACAGAAAAATAGAAGGGAAGGGATACGTAAGAGACCGAAAGAGAGAGAATTAAAGACGCTCCTTATCCTTTTAAATCAAATTATTCTTAATTTGCAGCGCCATCTCATTATTTCATTTTTACTCCTTTTTATTCCTTTAATGATTTTTTAAATGGCATCTTTAAAATCTAATAGCTATTTAGTTAAAGATGTAAGAGCATCTTCAATGTGTTAGGTCTAGTCTTGCCTATGTGACAAGTAAATAAACCCAAGTCTTAGATGACATGAATAAAATTATGTAAAATTAATAAAATCCACTCCAATGCAAAGAGACTAGGTATCTACTTGGGTCTAAAATAGACTTAAGAGGAGATCGGGTCTCTTTTTTTGGCTGCCATCAGTAGAACCCACTCTACTTTTATTTGCATTGGAAAATATATTTTTTTAGACTGAGTCTATTTCTTATGTGGCATGTAATTTTTTGGGATTGAACCAAAAGCATTGTGGATGCTCTAAAGTGCAGTTCCTTCTCTTGCGGTTACTTTTTTTTCTTTTTTTTTTTTCTCCGGTTAAT
>BKCP01011626.1:1030270-1062702 GCA_008636005.1 Striga asiatica | reverse complement strand
ACACCATCTCCGCGCCGTTGACCATCATCCTCAATCCCTGCATTTCTGTAACACTTGTATTGGCAACTTGTTAATAATTTATTTGTTTTTATCTTTCTTTTCGTTTATTTGAATCTACTATCTTGAAAATAAATTAGGGTTAGGGTTAGGTTATGAAGCTTTCTCTTCCATTTCTCATTTTTTTTTTCGCGTTTCTCGTTCTGTTGGCTTGTATTATTACCTGATTGAATATTTTTATTTTTATACTTGTTGCAGGGAGGACGGCAAGCATGAAAAAAGGTCCAGGAAGAGACTGAAAGTTCTTTGTGTCATTTTCTTTTCTTTTTGATGATTGTTCATAATTTAATTCAATTTTCTGTATATATCTTAAATATCGACAAGGAACAGAAGTCCCACTGGAATGGCTGTGAGTGACAATTCTTTTTTGTTTTCTTACTCGTGTTTTTCTTTTCCTTCTTAATAAATTTTGTGGATTTTATTCCTTTCCTCTAATCTGGTTTGATGTATTGCTTTTCATTCATGTATTAACTTATAAGAATTGGCTCTAATCAGTTGTCCTCTGCAGAAGTGTTTATTAAAATAAATGACTTGATCTTTTGTTTCTTGTAGTAAGCGCAAGCCGATTACTTACGGAGAGTTATTGGAAAGGCGCCAGAGAGCAGCAGCATGTGTAGACCCAAATGACCCTAATGTGATAAAAAATAGGAACGAGAACGTAGCCAAATCTGCATTACAACACTACAACAACAAACATGTTGATGTTCTATCTTATTCATATAATTTTTTTTGGTAATATGATAACACTGCTTTGTATTGTATGTATAACTCGGAATTTCTATCAGGGAACTGGTTTGGAGTTTGTGAGGTTTCTGGACGGAATGTCTATGAGGGGACGTGGTTTTTCAAGGGGCTTTATAGAGAGGCATTATTCTTGGAGGCATTTAAACTTTGAGGCCAGGCGGCCGGATGCTGGTCCCAATGACGAACCACTTCTTTTGTTTGCCGAAGTATATTCAGGTGTAAAAGGGTGGGAGCTCACTACATTATCACTTGTGAGACCTACAGATGGAGGTATTCGGCTTTTCAATCTTGTTGAACTAACTTTTGTTTTCTTTTTCAATGATTGTTTGCACATAGAGCACATCAATTTATCTATTTTTTTTAAATGATATGTTTGGTGGTTCCTCTCATTGGCCTATTGCTTTCTTTTTTTATTCGATTATGATGTAACTCTTTCTCTTTCTGATTTGATTTTTGGTAATAATTTCTGATAGAGAAACGTCTTCGTACTTAGTTGCATATCTTAAAACGTTGCAACTTCTGAAGTAATATCCCGTTTGATCAATTGTACTAGTTTAGTCCTGTGATCTTTTATAGTTTGCGTGAGGCAAAAAAAAAAAGGCTCACTCACTATGTTTGAAATTATTGTTGTATTGTTATTACTATCAACATTTATTAATTTCATGGATTGTTACAGAGTATGGTTGTCAAAGTTGTCTTTCTTACATAAATCACCCGCGTCGTGGATTTCGTGCTGGTTTTGACGATACGTAATCTCTTCTCTCTGTCATCTAATATATATTTTTGTTTTTGGCAATTGAAAAATGAGCAAGTAATAACTAAATTTGATTTTTTTTTCACAATTCAGAGTGGATAGCAATCCTAAGTTACTGCCTACAGAGGCTGCTGCTAAATTGGCTGAATTCGCTTTACAGGATTATATTGCGAAAGAAGTATTTGATTTCATCTCAAACCTTTTTCTATTCTTTTCTTCTTTTTAGCTCTGGTCCTTTCCTGATCTATCATTTTGTTTTATTTTCTTGAAAAACAAAAGACCCAGGAAATAAGCTTGAAGTTTGAAAGGGCTGTTGAAGGCAATGGTTTTACGAGCACAGGTGTATTGATGGACTTCACTGAAAAGAGGACACATTGGGTGCATTTGAACTTTGAGGTAAGGGTGGGCCCCAAGGAAGAAGTGCTCCTTTTTTTCGCCGAACTCTATTTAGAGGATGGCAGTGATGATAAGTATGTGCTTGCTACATTATCACCGCTAAGGCCACTTGGATGCAGAAGGAGAAGGTCGAAATAGGTAAGAAGTGTTTCTTTAAATTATCATCATTGGTCGATGATTAAATTCCAGTTTTGCAGGCCCATTGTATTTATCTCTTCTGTTTGTTGTGGACGATTTTATTTAGTTAGCACGTTTTGTTTTGGTACAGATCGTGGATGTTCCTGCTGCCTGAAAAACATTTATCATCCATGGTGTGACTTTTGGTTTGCTTTCGATTTTCGGCCATATCCAAACTCGGCCTATTGGAGAAACCAAGAGAGATAGATAGATACGCGATGAGTTTTTCATGACTATTTATTTGATGTTTGAGGGATAAACCTGGGAACACTCTTCGTATGCTTTTTTCATGGACATTTGAAGGGGTAATTTGTTTTGTGTTCGCATTTTGTAGTCTGTGGCGTTGTGTGTTGTTGACATCCTTGAAAACTATCTTTTCGTTTATTTGAATCTACTATCTTGAAAATAAATTAGGGTTAGGGTTAGGTTATGAAGCTTTCTCTTCCATTTTTTTTTTCTCGCGTTTCTCGTTCTGTTGGCTTGTATTATTGCTTGATTGAATATTTTCATTTTTATACTTGTTGCAGGGAGGATGGCAAGCCTAAAAAGATTCCAGGAAGAGGCTGAAAGTTCCAAAAATGACGGACATGGAACCAGAGGTGGTAGCGGAATTCTGCATATATTTTTGTCATTTTCTTTTCCTTTTGATGATTGTTCATAATTTAATTCAATTTTCTGCATATATCATAAATCTTGACAGCGAACTGAAGTCCTGCGCAGCAGAAGTCGGATACTGGAATTAAAAGGGCTGTGAGTGACAATTCTTTTTTGTTCCCTTACTCATGTTTTTTTTTCCTTTTTAATAAATTTTGTGGATTTTACTCCTTTCCTCTAATCTGGTTTGATGTATTGCTTCCTTCATGTATTAACTTACATCAGTTGTCCTATGCAGAAGTGTATATTAAAATAAATGTCTTGATCTTTTGTTTCCTGTAGTAAGCGCAAGCCAATTACTTACAGAGAGTTATTGGGAAGGCGCCAGAGAGCAGCAGCACGTGTAGACCCGAATGACCCTAATGAGATAAGAAATAGGAACGAGAACGTAGCCCAATCTGCATTACAACACTACAACAACAAACATGTTGATGTTCTATCTTATTCATATAAATTTTTTGGTAATATGATAACACTGCTTTGTATTGTATGTATAACTCGGATTTTCTATCAGGGATCTGGTTTGGAGTTTGTGAGGTTTCTGGACGGAATGTCTATGAGGGGACGTGGTTTTTCAAGGGGCTTTTATAGAGAGGCACTATTATTGGAGGCATTTGAACTTTGAGGCCAGGCGGCCAAATGCTGGTCCCAAGGACGAACCACTTCTTTTGTTTGCCGAAGTATATTCAGGTGGAAAAGGGTTGGAGCTCACTACATTATCACTCGTGGGACCTACTGATGGAGGTATTCGGCTTTTTCAATCTTGTTGAACTAACTTTTGTTTTTCTTTTTCAATGATTGTTTGCACATAGAGCACATCAATTTATCTATTTTTTCTAAATGATATGTTTGGTGGTTCCTCTTATTAACCTATTGCTTTCTTTTTTTATTCGATTATGATGCAACTCTTTCTCTTTTTGATTTGATTTTTGGTAAAAATCTCTGATAGAGAAACATCTTCGTACTTAGTTGCATATCTTAAAAAATTACAACATCTCAAGTAATATCCTGTTTTATCAATTGTAATAGTTTAGTCTTGTGATCCTTTATAGTTTGCGTGAGGCAAAAAAAAAAAAAAAAGGCTCACTCACTATGTTTGAAATTATTGTTGTATTGTTATTACTATCAACATTTTTTAATTTCATGGATTGATAGAGTATGGTTGTTTTCTTACATAAATCACCCGCGTCATGGATTTCGTGCTGGTTTTGACGCTACGTAATCTCTTCTCTGTATCCTTTAATATATATTTTTTTTGGCAATTGAAAAATGAGCAAGTAATAACCAAATTTGATTTTTCACAAATCAGAGTGGATAGCAATCCCAAGTTACTGCCTCTAGAGACTGCTGCTAAATTGGCTGAATTTGCGTTACTGGATTATATTGCGAAACAAGTATTTGATTTCATCTCAAACCTTTTTCTATTCTTTTCTTCTTTTTACCTCTGGTCCTTTCCTAATCTATCATTTTGTTTTATTTTATTGAAAAACAAAAGATCCAGGAAATAAGCTTGAAGTTTGAATCTATCATTTTGTTTTATTGAAGTTTGGCAATATATGTAAGTACAAAGTATTAAGTTACATTGATAGTAGCTAGCTAGATTAGTCTGAGAATAAACGACTCCTATCTAAATATATTTACATTAGCAGTTCATTGAAATATAATATGGTGCACTGATGAAAAGTTAGGAGAATATACCGATTCCAGTCTCTAGAGTTCAATCAATAAAAGTGACCAAATTAAATAGTAAAAATCAGCAAAGTCTGGAAAATCAACCGATGAACTCGATCACTTCATAATCCCACGTGCAGAAGATGTCATCTACCGATATACAGTCAATTTCTTCGCGACACCAATGTGGTCCCCAACTATTTAGCACCTCATAGTATGACTCGTTGTTCATCGAACCAAATCCCGTAAGCACACATGTGTGTAAGGAGAGCACTGTCACCGTTTTCGTCATACGGAGTATCTGCGGGCAGCAACTCATCCGGCCCGAGCTCAGCGACAGCGAGGCCCACTCTGAGCATTATAGACGCGAGGAGTGGAGAGCTTAGGATCGCGCTTCTCAGGGAGTCATGGTCGATGTTTCCGACTTCTGTGTCCAATTCATCTGCGTCATTACCTTGTGAAATCTTCACTATAGTAGTTCGCCTTCTTTTCTCGAAGGTCCTGAACTGCTCGGCATTTCTTGCTTGCTGAGGCCATATGCATGATCAAACGCGACCTCGTGTATCTCTAAGAATCTCACAATACGCGCGTTGAGATAATTGATGTTTATACCGTCGAAATTATTCGCGCCGTCTGGACACCAATCCATCACGTGGGAGGTGAACAGTAACCTCACGCTCCCTTTGTAATCCCCAGGCCAACTTTGCCTCATTTTGATCTCATAAATATCAGGTGCACGAACATTTCGCATAACGATGTGAGAAACAATTGTTTTAGGTACACGGTGTTATGCAATAAAACAATTGTTTCTCACAGCGTTATGCGAAATGTTCGCGCACCTGACATTTATGGAGATCAAAATGAGGCAAAGCCGGAAAGGGATTACAAAGGGAGGATGGGGTCACTGTCCGCCTCCCACGTGATATAGATTGGTGTCTAGACGGCGCGAATAATTTTGATGGTGTAAATATCAATGCGCGTATTGTGAGATTCTTAGAGGTACACGGGATCGCGTTTGAACATGCATATGAGCCTCAACAAGCATGGAATACTGAGCGGTTTAGGGCCATTGAGAAGAGAAGGCGAAATACTATAGTGAAGATTTCACAAGGTACTGGCGCGGATGAATTTGACACAGAAGTCGAAAACACCGACCATGACTCCCTGAGACGCGGATCCGACGCTGTCCACTCCTCGCGTCTATAATGTTCAGAGCGGGCCTTGCTGAGCTCGGGGCGGATGAGTTGTTGCCCGCAGATACTCTGTATGACGAAGACGGTGCTCTCTCGTTACGCACATGTGTTCTTACGGGATTTGGTTCTATGAGCAACGAGCCATACTGTGAGGTACTAAATAGCTGGGGACCACATTGGGGTCGCGAAGGAATTGGCGTATATAGGTAGATGACATCCTTTGCGCGTGGGATTATGAAGTGATCGAGTTCATGGGTTGGTGTTCTAGACTTTATTGTTTTTTACTATTTAATTTGGTGAAATCGGTATATTCTCCTTACTTTTCATCATCAGTGCACTATGATTATATTTCAATGAGCTGCTAATGTAAATATATTTTGATAGGCGTCGTTTATTCTCGGACTAATCAGCTAGCTGCTATCAATGTAACTCAATACTTTGTACTTACATATATTACCAATACGTAGTTTGATGCTCTTCGATTTTTATGTTTTCCTTATTCATTCTGAGGCGTTATTGGCATCTCTGGAGCTACCTGCTTAAAAGGCTTTTCTCCTCGAATTATTTGAGTGTTCACTTAGAATTTGGTTTGCCCATGTTCTCTTTCTTTTTTTTGCTATACTATATAAATATTGTTGTGTATAAATCATAGTTGTCAAAACCGGCCGGTCCGACCGGTTGAACCGGAAACCGGCCAGTTAACCGGTCTGGTTCAATGGAAGAAATCGGCTGTGGCCAAAACCGGTCAAAAAACCGGTTGGTTCAATCGGTCAATTTTTTTTTTTTTTTTTTTTTTTTTTTTTTTTTTTTTTTTTTTTTTTTTGTCAATCCGTTCAAAAATTTTTATGTATAAATTTTAACACTTCTATAAAGCAACTAACCTTTTATGGTTACCGATGTGAGACAAGATGTAAGAATTCCAAATTTTCAATTGTAATGGTAAGAGCATGATTGGATATAAAAAGTTTTTGTTTTGATTGGATTTTTGGTTTGGGTTGGTTAAATTTGAAAAAGTTGGTATGGTTAGTTGTTAGTGGGTATATTAAAATAATATTTAAAATAAAATGATTAAAATTAAATTGATGTAAAAGTAGGAGAGAGAATATGCGATGTGATGGTTAGTTTAAATTATGTGAGTTGAGGAATAGTTAATTAAGGTTGATGTTGTGTGTAAGAATGATTGATTGATATTATTTAATTATATTGATAATATTGATGATAGTGGGGTTGAGTTAAAGTTGAGTTAAAAAAAAGTGGTTGAGTTAAAAATGATTGGATTTTTTGGGTTGGATTTATATCCAATCATGCTCTAAAGGACTAAAGTCACGCGTGTGGAAGGAATTTCTTTTCCCTTATCCCATCTTTATTTCCTATTATTTTATTGTCCAATGTGGGAGTGTGAGGAAATATTTCTTTTTTTTTTCCATATTTTTGTACAATCATTTTATTGCTTAATCTATACATGGTGGGACCAACCTTTTAAAAAATAAGCCAACTATATTTAATATTTATAGTATTATATATTTAAAATATCAATAAATTAAATAACTTAAAAATTAATTTAACTATATTTATGAAATATTATATATATATATATATTTAAAAATATCAATAAATTAAATAATGGTCCAACCGGTTCAACCATTGGTCGGACCAGTGAACCATTGAACCAGTAGCTCGACCGGTCCGGTTTTGACAACCTTGGTATAAATAAGTCGAACTGAACTAATCTCCAGTTTATGATATTGAAGTTCCAATTTTTTGTCAAGCCGACTCGGCTATTTAATAAAATGAACGATAAACGAGTTCGATCTCGACTCGTTTGTTAATATTAACAAATCAAAGTTGAGCTTAACAAGTCAAGTTCGCTTAAATGAGCTTGAGCTAGATAAATTAGTCGAGCAAAACTCACAAGCGACTCGTTTCTTTTAATATCTCCATATTCAAATTTCAACTTATCTTTATTGATATATTTTAAATTTGGTACTTTGTTGTGAATTATATTAAAATAAATTATTGAAATAATTTGGTAAGTATTAAAAAAAGAAGTTAAGAAATAAAATATATTTAATAACAAATCTATAAAAAATAAGCGTATGACATTTGAAAAAGAAAAAGAGATACACATATTCTTTGAGTTTATAATATTTTTTCTTTCATTTCATAACCTTTATTAAAAAAACTTTAATGTGATTATAAAAACATTTTATAAAGATATTTCAAAGACCTCTCTCAAAATTTGCTGAATGACAATATTGATCTTCATCCTGAGATTTGCAACTCATTGCGCTGCTCTGCAGCTCTGTCTAATGTAACCTGCTCGCTTTACAGCTTTCTTGGAGAATAAATCCCCAAATCAATCAAGCCCTTCAATTCCAGGGCTTACTTATTTAAAACCCCAGATAAAATCATCGAATTTCAGGTTCTTGGCTCATGTTCCCTCTTTATCTTTCTAATCGCGCACATGCTTTTGAAATTTCCGGAAAAAAAATTGCATTTTTGTTGACGTGCAGCGGAAGAAAGTAATCGCACCTACCTAGCTTTTACCATAAATGGGTCTAATCTTCTCAGAAGAATAACTTTTTCTCAATTGGGTTCAGGCTTCAGCTAAAATTGATCACTGTTCGTAGCTTTCGTCAAAAGAAGAAAGAATGGAGTTTCCTGTTTTTATTTCCATGTTTTATATGTCTTTCGTGTTTGCGTTTATTTTACAGGCTTTGGCAACGATGGCTCAGGACGTGGAGATGAAGGAGCAGCAGCCTGCCACGACCAACTCCATTTCCGACTCTTCGCCATCCACCATTCAACGCGAGTAGAGTTGTAGAATTTGGAGCTTAGATTTTTTTTTTTTTTTAGAAATTTATCAAAATGTGGTTATGTGGTGTGATTTTGAGAAGCATTAGCTACATTAGAGTAAAAAATTGTCTGGTTAGAGGTGATCTGTTTCATCTAAATTTAGTTTCCTATGAAAATCCATTTTACCTGATTTCTTCTGCATTGTAAAATGGTTAGAAATTGAAGTTTCACATTTCTATTTTATTTGATTGTTCGTATTAGATTTGAAAGACATTGCCGCACTGATTGAGACGGGAGCTTACACCCGAGAGGTTAGGAGGATCATTAGGGCAATTCGGTGGACAATTCAAATGAGAACGAAGCTTAATGCTTCTGTGCTTTCTGAGTTTTTCAACTTTGCACTCGTGACTGGTTCCGAGACTCATTCACGCTTGTCTTCGTATGTTCCTAAGGTATGAACGGAGCAACCTATCTTGATGTAGCAATCTAATTTATGAGAATTTTCTAAGTGGTCTCTCGTACGTATCCATATTTCTTTGGATGAAAAATGGGCATTTGGAAATTGGTTTTAAGTTTTAGCTCATGATATTGTCAACTCCAGTTGTTATAGTTGCTATGTAGGTGACTATTTCTCCCTTATTTCCACTTTTTTACTGTTCTATGGAAAAATAATTGTTTTTTCCCATACTCTATTTTTTTCAATCTTTTTAAACCAAATTGTATACGACTAGCCACGTATAGAATTATAACTAAGATAATTTGGAAGTGCAACTTGAGGGTGATGTTACACATATAGAGCTAACTACATACACTAATGTTTTATCTTTTCTTATTAAATTACTGATTATTACAGGGAGATGAGCATGATATGGAGGTGGATAATATTGCTCATACGAAAGCATGCCTTACCGGAGCTTGAGATCTATTGCTATTTGCTCGTGCTAATATTTTTGATTGACCAAAAGAGATACAATGAGGTGGGTTATGCATTTCAAGGTGAAAACAAGGCATATGTTATTTTAATTTGTAACAGTGTTTGATGTTTCTCTCTCTACTCTCAGGCCAAGGCTTGTTCTCAGCAAGTATTGTTCGTGTGAAGAATCTCAACAGGATAACAATAGATGTACTGGCATCGAGGCTGTACTCTTATTATTCTCTGAGCTATGAACTTACTGGAAATCTAGCTGAAATACGAGGGTATGTGTAATTCTTTTAGTTTGAATTGCTCCGCACCCATGAACCCATGAATATCATAATTTCTGATTCAACTTATTTATGCAGGAATGAAGTGATAATTTAGTTTTTTTTGTTTTTTTTTTTGGTAATAATGATGTTGTATGTAACAAAAAACTGTCATGTGTTTGCAGAACTCTACTTTCTTTGCACCGGACAGCGACTTTACGTCATGATGAGTTGGGGCAGGTTTGTTTGTGACTGCACACAATCCATTTATCTTCCATCTTTGTAGTAGTTTTGTCGTGATCTGTAGCATTATTATATTATTATTCAGGAAACTCTTCTGAATCTGTTGTTGAGAAATTACCTCCATTACAACTTATATGATCAAGCAGAGAAATTGAGATCAAAGGCTCCTCGTTTTGAAGGTCACTCGAACCAGCAGGCAAGTTACGTTACATGTTTAACATGTTATTATTGTAAAGTATAATTAGTTTATCTATCAACAATCATTTGATTAGGCAAATACCTAAAATAGATTATGTAAATTGATGGGGAAAAAAAGAAGACTGGAGTAGCACATACACCTTTGGTTTTTTACGTATGTACTGAGATTACTGATGGAGAAGGATTCAAATGGCCGTATTGGAATTCTTTGATGTTAAATTATTCATTTATTAGTGTAAAATGCTAATCTGATGTCATCTTGATCACATGATACAGAAAGAAATCATTTTTAGTATGAAAAAACATCATTTGTACCTTGTTGAAGAAAAGGGAAATATGTGCCACTTTACTGCTATGAGATTTTTTTTTTCCCTTCCAAGCTTTGAATGATATCAGGTGTAGCTGCAAAATTTCCCATTTTGCTGAATACTATATGAAATATCATCAAAATAGAAAATCTTAAATCATTGTTTAGATCAATTCAGAAACTACAATACTCATTGCTGCAACAAATAGAATAGTAATGCATGCCTGAATCAAATCGAGAATTAGGTTTTCATTCAGCAGGCAGTCTTACATAAGATCTAATAAATAAGCTGACCTCTTTCTTCGACGACGTCGAGCGAACAGTGAACTATGTGATGGAGCTTGAGCGCGTCATCTGCCTATGTAAAGCTCTGTATGTACAAAGGATTGTTCTGCAAATGGCAACAAACAACATGCTGTCACGAATTGCAAATTACGTCAAAAAATTGAAGCGGTAAAAATGATTGAGACAATCGCCGACGGAAATAGTTCACAGGGAGACCGCCGGCGCACCTGGTGGCCGACGGCGGCGAGGCAGACGATCATTCTCCGGCGCCGCTGTGTGAGCTGAGATCTTCCCAAGCGAAGGTAAAGTGAATCACAAAACAACAACTGAACTTAAAAACAATGTGAAGATATTCCATAAACTTATGAGAAAGCATTTAGTTTTATTACCATGCATTAAATTTATTCTCATGCATTAAATTTTATTCTCCCTCCAAAATTTTCAGCATTCAATTTCATTTTTAAGTTACAAAATAAGTTGCTTGAATGCCATAAATTATGAGCATAAATCATTCAAAGGAGTTACAAAATTGTACTCAAATTTTAAGTCACACCCACTCATGAAAATGGCTGGGTGTATTAGCATAAAGAAAATAGTTGTAACGACTCTTCCATAGCAATTACTTTATCAAAATCAATTCTGAGAATTATTTTCTTAATACATATGTTTTTTCATGAATTAAATTATGATTTATTTTTATTTTTTTTATATTTTTATTTTTGTAAAGTATTCGTCTATGTGCAAATGCATTACTAATTTGGCCCTTATCTAACATAATCTACTAATATTTCAACAAAAATAAGTTCATTAATCAAGCTAATTGATGACATCAAAATTTTTTATAGCTCTGTATTGCAAATGGAAAAAAAATATATATTTATGCTCAATTAAATTGGTGAAGTCCAGAAAAGGTTGAGCAACTTGGGATTAATCAAATTTAAGCAATGCAATTACCAAAATTATCAAATAGTGCCCAAATAATAAATGACGCGCGTCGAACACAATTTATTTTACTTTTCATAATCACTACAAGGAAAGTGTTGTATTTGAACAAAACACTCCACAACTTAATATTATAACCTCTCAACTTGAGAACATGTAATAGAATCATATAACTAAGTAGAAAACTTCAATTCAAGAAGCCAATGCATCATTCATCTGACCAATGACCTGCTATCTTCTATGGTCAGAGTTTTTTATGATATCAATATATATATATTAATCAAATAGTAGCTTGGTCTATCTTTTGATGTATGAAGTTTCAAATTTTTAGGTTTCAAGAGTTATGCTCCAAATCCGTCATCCAAAAAAAAATAAAAAAAAATGAAGAGCATGTGTCGATTTGGTGGATAAAGTTTGTCATGCTGGCCCATCCACCAAACCCAAACCCAACTATCAAAACCCAAACAACTACAAATATGTTTTATCACATAAGCCCTAACCCATNATTGCTTCAATTCATAATCATGCCTACACTTATGCCACCTTAAAAAATTAAATAAACTAAAATGAATATCTTTTGACAAATTACCCACAACTTCTAAACCATATTTGTAGGTTTATATATTATTTTAGATGACAAAGACCATATTTCTGTTTCAAAGTAAGAATCAAAACATACTAGAGCATTCATTGATGGGGATATTTTTGGATTACTCAAACAGGGTGTACTATTTGTTCTGATGCAGAGGTCCTTTTTCATGCTGTTAAATCAACTATTTCATATTTATGTAAAAATAAAAATAAAAAATAAAAAATAAAATACTGCTTGTACTATAAAGCAAGAACAGTACAATATATATTCTTGCATCCAAGATGAAAAGCAGGAAGATCAGAGAATCCAAAGAAGAAATTTATGCATTGGTTATTTATCCCAAATAAAAAAAAAGTAGCAATTAATTAGGCCAAACCTCAATTCAAGTGTTGGACATTGGACTAAAACTCAAGCTTAGACTAAAGGATAGTTGATTATTTATATATATTAGTAATACTTATTCTCCTAAGTTGTCTAATGGTTAGATATTATATTCTCCAATAATTAAACTTTATTTTATACTAAAGTCTCATATAGGGCTGCAAACGAACCGAGCGGCTCGAGTCAAAGCTCGACTCGAGCTCGTGTTTGACCGAACTCGAGTCGAGCTCGAGCCCATATTTTTCCTTTGTTCGTGCAAATATCAAGAATCACTCGTGGGTGTACTACTACAGCTTTTCAGGTAACTTCCTCAATAATGTTCGATTACAGTGTCAGCCAACATCAAATCCAAATCTTGTTGTAAATCTTTCACTTGCTATTCCAAAATAAATCGGTTGTCTAAATAGTGTATGTGATTCATAACACAAAAAGTGTGCCAATATTTCTGCTAAAAAGAGTAAACACATGAATATTCCACAATCTTACAGGGAACATTGAAAAGAACGGAGCCTTGACAGTAAAAACTCCAGGATGAGATAGGTGTAATGAAGTTACAATGTACTTTCAGGAAAATGGAGTAAAGTAAATGGAAACCTTTAGTCGAGAGAGTGAATGGCAATGGTTTCAGCATTCAGTTTGCTGGATTCAAACCAAAGGACTTAACCATTGAACTGACTCTTTTCAAGTCTCACCCCATATATCGTTCAGTCTGCACATGGGGAATTACATATAATAAAAATAATATAAAAGTAAATAGATAGTGGGCTTCAAAACCTTTAAATCCGAGTTGGGCCCTTTAACACTACGGCGTAGAACTAATCATCATAGAGGAATTTGAATTTGCACGTTCCACTTAAACAATATAAAAATATTACATAATTACATTCCTTATATCTATATCTATATCTATATCTATATCTATATATATATATATATATAAATGTTGTTGTTAAAATACCTTTTTAGCAACTTTTGACCAAAAAATAAAACTTTGACATTCTAAATATAGAATTCATATTCAAACATTTATAATACTCGAAAATTATTACAAAACTCAAACTTGAATTCAAAAAGTAATTGGTTAGAGATATTATTGGGATTATGATGATAAATTCAAAACATTTATAATATCAAAGTTACACGAAATTTTGAAAAACTAAAGAGATAAGTACGGAATATCTTCTCAAACTAAAGAGATAAGTTTATGGAATACTTTCTCATAATTATCATTATATAATTACACAAATCATGAGTTCACGTCATTCACACTTGAGAGGAAAAAAAAATCATTTGAAGTCTCTTCATGTCATTCACACTGCATAGAAGAAAAATAAAAAAAAAAAGAGATACATCTCGATAATTTAACACATCGATAATTTAATGCCGCCAGTGTGGGATACACTCGACTCCTTGAGTAGAAGAAACAAGCTTTTTTTTGCACTTGAAAGCAGTCATAATAGTTGAAACCCATCACCAACGGGAGAGCTGGAACGCATTCCATATACTGTTTCATGATGAACTGGTAAGTATTTATTTGTAATATCAAATTTATATAATTTTAAAAAATATTTTAATTCATATTTATAAATTTATATTGCAGGGTACTTTCATTAAAGGCATAATACGTTCCAAACATATGGGAGCATTTCGAGGTGTACTGAACGAAGGCGAGGTGTATGCTATCGGCAACTATGTCATTGAATTTAATCATGGGAAGAAGGATATCATAACCAACATATGGAAACTTGTGCTTCATGGAAGAACTCATGTTACCAAATATAGTAGAAATTTCCCTCAAGATGATGATATTTTCCCTCAGGAGCTGGAGATGTTTATAATATTTAGAGTTTGTTAAGAATTTTAATTTCATTCCATGTCGTTGATATTTTCCCTCAACATTAGCAAGGAGCTGGAGATGTTTATAATATTTAGAGTTTGTTAAGAATTTTAATTTCATTCCATATCGTTGAATTTTAAATTCTATAATAAATTTTAGTGTTATTACATTTGTTATCTTTATAAAATGTCAATTGAATATTTTTTTTTATTAAACATGAGGAAGAATAAAATTTTGGCATTTTATTTTTGACTTCTACTGTATATTAGTTTATAATTGATAGAACTCCATGATATAAGATATAAATTAATACAAATTTAACCAAATATTTCAAATATAAGATTATATAAAATAAAATTGACGGAATTAACAATAAGTAAATTAATTACATTTAATGAATTATATTGCATGATTTTTCAATAATTTCTCATAATGAATTATCATAGATATGAATACGAATTTTTATTATAATACCTACAGATGGAGGTATTCGGCTTTTTCAATCTTGTTGAACTAACTTTTGTTTTTGTTTTCCAATGATTGTTTGCACATAGAGCACAGCAATTTATCTTATCCCGTTTGATCAATTGTACTAGTTTAGTCCTGTGATCTTTTATAGTTTGCGTGAGGCAAAAAAAAAAAGGCTCACTCACTATGTTTGAAATTATTGTTGTATTGTTATTACTATTAACATTTTTTGATTTCATGGATTGATACAGAGTATGGTTGTCCGGGTTGTTTTTCTTACATAAATCACCCGCGTCGTGGATTTCGTGCTGGTTTTGACGCTACGTAATCTCTTCTCTCTGTCCACTAATATATATTTTTGTTTTTGGCAATTGAAAATTGAGCAAGTAATAACTAAATTTGATTTTTCACAATTCAGAGTGGATAGCAATCCTAAGTTACTGCCTAAAGAGGCTGCTACTAAATTGGCTGAATTCGCTTTACAGGATTACATTGCGAAACAAGTATTTGATTTCATCTCAAACCTTTTTCTATTCTTTTCTTCGTTTTACCTCTGGTCCTTTCCTAATCTATCATTTTGTTTTATTTATCAAAAAAAAAAAAAAGACAGAGGAAATAAGCTTGAAGTTTGAAAGGGCTGTTGAAGGCAATGGTTTTACGAGCACAGGTCTATTGATGGACTTCACTGAAAAGAGGACACATTGGGTGCATTTGAACTTTGAGGCAAGGGTGGGCCCCAAGGAAGAAGTGCTCCTTTTTTTCGCCGAACTCTATTTAGATGATGGCAGTGATGATAAGTATGTGCTTGCTACATTCTCACCAGCTGAGGCCACTTGGATGCAGAAGGAGGAGGTCGAAATAGGTAAGAAATGTTTCTTTAAATTATCATCATTGGTCGATGATTAAATACCAGTTTTGCAGGCCCATTGTAATAATTTCCTCTGTTTTATTTATTAATCGTGTCATTTATTAATCGTGTCGTTTTGTTTTGTTGTGGATGATTTTCATTAGTTAGCACATTTTGTTTTGGTACAGATCGTGGATGTTCCTGTTGCCCGAAAAACATTTATCATCCATGGTGTGACTTTCGGTATAGTTTCAATTTTCGGCCATTTCCAAACTCGGCCTATTGGAGAAACCAGGAGTGATAGATAGATACACGATGAGTTTTTCATGACTATTTATTCGATGTTTGAGGGATAAACCTGGGAACAATTTTCGTATGCTTTTTTCATTGTCATTTGAAGGGGTAACTTGTTTTGTGTTCGCATCTTGTAGTCTGTGGCGATGCTGTTGACTCACTATTTGCTACAGCCGAGGTAATATAAAAACATTTATATATGTGTCAATTATATTTGATGAAAATAATTTATGAAATTGTTCATTTAAAAATGTAGGAAACCGATGTTTGGATATGTGCTACCGTGGAGTCAATTATAGATGAGTGGTGGTACCACTCATTTACTATCGATGCTTATACCGTGGTTGAATCTGCGAGGTTGCGGTATGACCCTCGCCCCGGATTGTCTAACAACTTGGGCCGAAGTCTACGCTAAATTCGTTGGGAAGTACTATTTCCATCAAAAGACCCAAGATATCCGGTCTCAGATAGTCTCCTTCGCTCAGCTGCCAAACGAGCCTCTTCACGAGGCTTGGGAACGTTTCAAAGACCTCCAGAGGCAGTGCCCCCACCACAACCTCTCTCATGGGCTATTAGCGAATTGCTTCTATGACTCCCTCCACCAGAACTTGCAGTACATGGTGGATACTGCAGCCGGAGGGGACATTGGAGGCAAAACGGCGGAGGAGATGATTGTGATATATGAGACAATAAGTGCGAACTCGTCTCAGAAGAGCATCAGAGGAAAGAGGGCGACAGTGCATGAGATAGGAACGAGCAACAACGCCATGGCCCAGCAGCTAGCCGAGCTCACGGAGCAGATGAGGGTACTGAATGCTAGAAGTTCCTCACCAAACTTATCAGTTTAACTTAAAAATAACTATCTATTTAACACGTGCATTATTTTTGGTAATTAATTGTTTGAATCAATTAAAAATTACTGTGTATCCGAATTGCTATTGTTATTTGAAATTAATTTACATGAAATAGATGTTTATGTTCCTGATTGATTTTTGTTTAAATAGCTGGAAACTTGTGTTCCCCTGACTGCAAATTTACTTTTAAATAATTGGATTAATGCTGTTGTGTTTTATATTGTTCGAATTGTTTAATCCTATGCAAAAAATAATATGCTTTTCTTTATATAAAGTATGTTATTTGAATCTGTTGCTTTAGTTTTTTAATATAAGGTGGTGAATGTTTGGAATAGAATGGGGCAGTAGACTAACAGTATTTTAGTATTGAATATTATTGCTTATTTATTCATTGGAAAATACTGCCATTTATTAAATCAACTTGTTAGATGGTATTGGTAAAAATATATTTTATTTAGTTTTTTACTATAAAGTGATGAATAATATTGCTTGTTTCTACATTGAAAAAATACTGCCATTTCTGTAGTCAACTTAACCTGGACAGCTAAGCTTATATAGTATTCTAATATTGAATATTAATCTAAAGTGGTGAATGAATGAATTTTTTTTTTACTTTAATTTTTTTCAATTAGATAGATATTTATGTGCATGAATAATATTTGTTTTAATAGTTTGTTTGAATAATGTTTTTCCGAATATGCATGAATTGCATAGTTTCCATTAGATTCTGTTTTATATTTCCGACTCATGTAGGTAAAATCCGTTTTATAATTCCCAATCTACTTGGTAATATTATGTTTTATTTATTTTTCTGAATAAAGTGGTAAGTGTGTGGAAATTATTTTGTAATTTAATTTTTTCATGTTTATGTTATTATATAGTGTTAAATGCTACTGTTATATACTCAGTATTAATGTAAATAGTTGAACTTGAATAAAAAATCTGAACAATTAAAAACCTTATTATTCAACATTATTTATAAACAATAATAGTTGGTACTAAAACCAAGCAAACTGAATTCCCATAATAAATCCTAAAAACCGGACAATAACCAATCCTAAGCTGAATTCCAATAATAATCCTAAATTGCTCATGTTGGCGATGACAACTTATTCAATCCAAGTGCTCAAAGCAAATGAAATTCTAAATTACTCATGTTGGCGATGCCAACTTATTCAATCCAAGTGCTCAAAGCAAATGAAATCCTAGCCACTAAATTCTACTGTGAATTAATATGCATTGGGACTCACATATTTTTGTGAGGTGTGTAAAATTATCACATTATAATTTTGTATTTGTTTTAGCTATTAGATCATCCGATCTAATGGCTACAATTTATTCCTATTTCTCGCATTATCAGTCATTCTCACCGGATCCCAACCCTATATATATATATATATATATATATATATATATTTATATTTATATATATATATTCCGATTCCTTATTGACTTGGTAACTATATTTTTTTCTTCTTCCGTTTGCTATTTATTTATATATGCAGCGTGTACTATTTTTTTCATAGACAAAGGGTTTTTCTAAAATCAAAACTCCGAGGAAAAAGAAGAGGATTCAAGCGTTATGTCGATCAACTCGATCATTGGTAAATTTTTTCTCTTGTACTTTTCTCATTTACTTGTGTTTATAATTTGGATTGTTTTTTTTAATTGATAATTTTATAACAGACCCGAGATTTGTAACGGGAATATCTGGAAGGGATCCAACCATGAAAATATTACCCATACATGTGGCTCTTCTGGTGGCCGCCCCTCAATTGGATAATAATCCCGATTCCAATCCCAATATTCTGATTAATCAGGTCCATTCTCAAATTTATATCCTGTAATTAATTTGAAAGATAAGGTAGGTTTTTCATTTGTTTAGTTTTTGGAGTTAATTTCAGTTTTATTTTTCTGTATTGTTGTTATATCCCGTGCTGTTGTAAAAAGGTGGGATAGACACCTCTAAATATTTTTGAACAAATCTTTTGTATACAACAATAAGAAGGAAAAGAAACAAACAATCTGAATAGATGCACCACTGGCCGTGTTATGTGCTTGTGCATTTTGATATTACAATACAAAGGGATTGTGTGTAATTTACACAGTATATTATATTTATGATCAGAAAAGCGGTAGAAGTAAAAGCATTGAGGTCTCCGTTGACAATGGACTCGGTAATTGAGATTGTTGCTACAATGACATGAAGTACATAATGAGATACTACTCTTAAACGGTTGCTAAATACCCTTTTTTTTTTTTTCACTTGCGAGCATCAGAAGCTTTGCTGTCTAATGTCGGTGAAAACCTATTGTGGGAGATCCTTGTTAGACTCCCGAATTGTCGATGTGTTATCCAGTTGAGCTCTGTTTGTCGGCGTTGGCATGCGTTGATCTCTCAACCCCAATTCATCCCTAGCTTCATCCGCCTCCATCAAGATCGAGATCAATCCTACACCATTCTTTTCCGCATGAATTATCGTTATTTTTCAGAGACCCGAGAGTATTATCAATTGGTTTGCACTCTTTTCTCGGAGGAATCTTTGCTTATCCACGGCAAGCATGCATTATTATCATCGTCTAACTATCTCGACTTTATGCCTAAACTCATGGTCGTAAAGGCATCGTGCAATGACTTGTTGCTCGTCACCCCTGATAGCCGCTTTTATATGAGGAAATATAGTTCGAGTCAGAGGTACTACATTTGTAACCCAGTGACTAAAAAGTGGTTCCCCATTCCAAGCGAATCCCCTCGTGGAAACAAGATTGGTTTCGCACTGATATGCAACGAGCCCTCTCCTAATGCTAGGTACTCATACAAGGTGGTACTTTTTGACAATTTGATCTTGATGGATGATTCGGGAGAAGCCATTGCCGAAAACTACCGACTAGTAATGTGGGTGTTTTGCTCCGAGTCGGTGCAATGGACCACATCTTCCTTCTTGCTTCCTACTCGCCCTCGCCCAACAATGGACCATCCCGAAAATGCCAATGTCGTTTCGTGCAATGGGATTTTGTACTGGATGGACGGGTTATATAACTTTGACCGCATTGTTTCTGTAGATTTGGCCGTTAATCGGTGTGGCGTAATCTACTTCCCAGACATTGTGCGTGAAAACACCGCCCGTGACACGCCCGACTCGAGGGTCCACATTGGTGGCGTGAGGGATGAGTTGAGGTTGTTGCACGTTTTGAGAACTCAAAACGGGCCGGGCCCAAAATGCTTCGTCATGAGGGTTTGGGAATTGGACCGTGGGGACGACACGTGGGCGTTGGTTGGTGAGAGGGAGTTGAAGTTCCCGGATGCAGTCGCTGCTGATGGTGACAGGGTTACGATTGTTGCTGCCATTTTTCACCCGAAAGATTGTGACTCAATTTTTGTCATGTGCGGAAAGAGTGTTTACGAGTGTGGGGTTTCCAAGGACACGTGTCGCAAGCTCGGGGAGCTTCGGGAATCTATAGGCGACGAGGGTCTCGCGTCCTTTGTTCTCATGCATCCACCTTGGCCCACGCCAATTCTGTTTGGGGTTTAGTTGGGAGCTTGTGTTTAATTTCGCTTTCATTTAATTTCCTTTTTTCGTTGCTTATATTTTCTTTAATGTTTCAATCAAATTTGGATGAATAAACTATATTATGAAAGTTTGAGGACTGGTTTAATTTTAAAATTGCGGGGTTATTTGTTATGATTATCACATCAATGATGATATGGTTTTGCTATTTTCAAATTTTACTCCGGAAAATGTTGCTACGTTTGTTTATTTAGGCAAGTCACAAGTGACACCAAAACCAACTTTGAAAACAAAAATAAACCCGATCCGTTATTCTTGTGCATAAGAGGTCGATAGGTTCGGTACCTATTGTTAGATGCCTGACGAACTCCGTCCTTGGCCCACGAGTACACTAATCCCGAAATTCCAAAAGAGAACCCATTGCCAAGGAGCTCACAATAAGGCTAAATTCTTACACGACCTGTCTTGGAATGTTTCTTGGTGGAAAACCAAGTATTTTTTGGTTCAACCTGCCACCGATGTTTATAGCTTCTGGTTGACTTCACTTGTATCCCATAAGTAAAGAACCCCGTAATAAAGTGCAGGGTTTTATTTTATAAAGTGCAATGTATTGTTTTACAAAATGCAACGTGTTGATGTATAAAGTGCACTTGTGCAGAGTTTTGATGTCATGTACCGAGGCTCAGGTGATCCAAAGATTACACCTTTGGCCGGAAATGCTGCGAAAAACGAAGAAAAAGGTGCGATCTTGCAAGAAGAAGAACAAAGCTCAAAATGGGAAAGAGAAATTGAATCGGGACCAAGGGAATTAGGGTTGGAGATGAAGACAAAAGAGGAGATAAATTGTGTCCTTTGACGGGCCGAGATTAGCATACGTCATTTGGGCCCTTTTCATTGCTGTTTCGATTGGGCCTTATGGCTCTTTTATTTTATTACTGAAATATTAGCTAAATTTGACTTGGGCTAGAGTTTGTTCTAGGCCCATATTTATGTTATTTGTGGGACCATCTTGTAGGGTTAAAACCCGCGTGACTGTCAGAGAATATCAGATTTGGCTAACAGAATGTTTCTCTCTCCTATTTCTCTCTCTATCCCTTTCTCTCTCTACTGATCTTCTTCTCCCTCTCTACTCGTGAAAATTACAGAAAAATACCAAAATTAATCTAGAAAATTAGCAAACAGCTCGAGCTTAACAATTGGTACGCAGAGCCAACTTCTGGCCATGGCTGAGGGAACACGCTTCAAAGACCTGCAGGAAACACAGAAAAAAATGGATCAATTTATACAAACTGAGCTTCTTAAAAGAGAAGCAGCAGAGATGAAGCTTCATGACCAAATCACACAGTTAAGCTCGGACTGGAAAGCTGCAAACACAGATTTGCAAACTCAGCTACAGGGTAAATTTGACCACTTCTCTAATACCTTAGCTTCTATGCAACTTCAATTATTGAATATGGAGAAGAGCAAAGGGACTGGGGAGAGCTCTATTTTTGGCCCTTATCAGAACTCTAGGCCTGAAGGATCTTTCAAAATTCAAAACACCAGATTCACAACTGAACAACAACAGCAAGACTCAAACCCTCAACAAAACCCAAGCCCACACATCATTAACCCCCTACCCAAAATTGAATTTCCCCGTTTTGATGGTAGTAACCCCAGATCCTGGATTCTAAAGTGCAACAGCTACTTCAAAATTATACCCAATATCCCAGACCACCAGAAAGTGAATTTAGCCTCAATGCACCTAGAAGGGAGAGCAGCTCAGTGGTTTCAAAACTTCAGTTACAAGTGTGGGGAGTTAACCTGGGCACAGTTTTTAGAAGTTATAGCTGCCAGGTTTGAAGAACTAAAGGATTCCAAAATCATTGGGGAATTCAATAAGTTGAGGCACACTGGCTCTTATGGGGAGTATGTTGAAAAATTTGAGGAGCTAAGGGCTTGCATGTTATGTATGAACCAGGATTATTCAGAGGACTACTTCATTGCAAGCTTTATTAGTGGTCTATCTGAGGAGCTACAATCTTTTATTCTCATGTTTGAACCAGTTACCCTACATCAAACTATTGAATTAGGGAAGAAACAGCTAGCTACCTTGGAAGCCATCACCAAGAGGTTGAAAGGTCCTAATAAACCCTACACATCCACCTTTCAGTCAACCAGGAAACCAGAGGTGCACTTCAATATCCCTACCAAAAACAGTCAAAACTCACAGAGAAGCCCTGTTAAAATGCTTACCACAGCTGAGATGGCAGCAAGGAGAGACAAAGGGCTATGTTACAACTGTGATGAAAAATACACTTATGGTCACAGGTGCAAACATAGACTTAATTACATGGTGATGACTGAAGAGGAAGAGGTCAGTTACTTGCAAACTGTTGACACCACAGATGGAGAAGGGGAAATATTTGAGAATATTGAAGAGATACAGATGTCCCTGAATTCTATTGCAGGAGAGGATGGACTAACCACTATGAGGGTGTATGGAGTAACTGGGGAACACAAGTTACATATCCTCATAGATTCTGGGAGTACCCTGAGCTTCATTCAAGCTAGCACTGCAAAGAATCTCAATTTAACCTTGACAGAAACTACTCCCATTGTTGTCAGGGTTGCTAATGGGCAGAGAATGTTAAGCACTCAAGTAGCAGAGGGTTTTAACTGGAAAATGCAGGGCCACACTTTCTCTTACCCTCTGAGGGTGCTGGACAATGAAGGATGTGACATGATTTTGGGTGGTGACTGGTTGAAGGGTTGCACACCCATTGAATTGGATTATGAAAAAATGAGGGTTACAGTCAACTCAAAGGGCAAGAGAGTTAAAATACAAGCTATGAAATCTGAGGCTCAATGCAAATTTATCTCAGGACCATCTTTATATAAATTGATACATGAAGATTGCCTTGAGAGGGTGGAGGAAGTTTACTGGGTTACCTTTACCAAACCAGAGTCTGGAAATAACTCACAAGAAGTGGAAGCAGTACTTGAAGAGTTCCAAGTGGTTTTTCAGGAGCCTAAGGGCTTACCACCAAGCAGAGGAGTGGAGCACCAGATCATCCTCAAACCTAACAGTGTACCTAAGCACCAATTCCCATACAGGTCCTCTCACACTCATAAGACAGAAATTGAAAAAATTGTGAAGGAAATGCTAGATGCAGGAATTATCCAAGACAGCAAAAGTCCTTTTGCCTCACCAGTTATTTTAGTGAAAAAGAAAGATGCCACCTGGAGACTATGTGTTGACTACAGGTATCTTAATGGGTTGACCATCAAGCATGATTATCCCATCCCAGTGATAGATGAGTTGTTGGATGAGCTACAGGGAGCTAAGTACTTTTCTAAAATAGATCTCAGGTCTGGGTATTTTCAAATCCTCATGAACAAGGAGCATAGGTCCCTTACTGCTTTTAGAACTCACAATGGGCACTATGAGTTCTTGGTGATGCCTTTTGGGCTTTGTAATGCACCAGCCACTTTTCAGTCCTTAATGAACAAGTTATTCAGGGAATTGTTGAGGAAATGTGTTCTTGTGTTTTTTGATGATATCTTAATCTATAGCAAGACATGGGAGGATCATTTAATGCACTTGAGGGTAGTCTTGTCCATTCTAAAGGATAATCAGCTTTATGCAAAAAGGAGTAAGTGTCACTTTGCTCAAGAAAAGATTGAATACTTGGGCCACATCATCACTCACCAGGGAGTATCCACTGACCCCCTGAAGATAGAGAGCATGGTAAGATGGCCCATACCTAAGACCCTAAAACAGCTCAGAGGGTTTTTGGGACTTACAGGGTACTACAGGAAGTTTATTAGGGGTTATGGGATCATCAGCAAACCCCTCACTGACCTACTCAAAAAGGACAACTTTAGATGGGGCCCAGAGGCAGAAAAGGCTTTTCAGGAGCTTAAACAAGCTATGACTAGTGCACCAGTTCTGGCACTCCCTGACTACACCAAACCTTTCACATTAGAGACAGATGCTAGTGGCAAAGGGGTGGGAGCTGTTCTGATGCAGCAAGGACAACCTATTGCTTACATGAGTAAGGTGCTTTGCCCTAAGAATCAAGCACTTTCCATATATGAGAGAGAATTTCTCGCTGTGCTCATGGCAGTGCAAAGGTGGAGGTATTACTTGCAGGGTCACAAATTCATTATTAAGACTGACCAGCAAGCTCTTAAGCACTTACTGGACCAAAGGATTATGACCCCCATTCAGCAAAAGTGGATCACTAAGCTATTGGGATTAGATTATGAGATCAAATACAAGAAGGGTACAGAAAATAGAGCAGCAGATGCTCTCTCCAGGAGTGAAGTTGATGATCAGTGTTTGGCTATAACCACTGTCACTCCCACATGGGTCCAAGATGTCAAAGATAGTTACCAAGGGGACCCTTACCTATCAAAGGTTCTGGCTGCCAACATTATCAATCCTACTTCCTATCCTACTTTTGCAGTCAAGGAAGGGCTCATCAGGTACAAGGGTAGACTGGTAGTTGGAAAAGGGGCTAAGTTGCAGGAAAGTATTCTGTCGACAATGCACAACTCTTCCTATGGTGGCCATTCTGGGGTACTTGGTACTTACATGAGACTCAAAGGGGTTTTTTATTGGCCAGGTATGAAGGCAGATGTGCTTAAATGGGTTCAGAATTGTGATGATTGTAAGAGGAGTAAGTCTATTCCTGGTGCTTACCAGGGTTTGCTACAGCCACTTCCTATTCCTGATAAGGCTTGGTCACACATTGCCATGGACTTTATTGAGGGTTAAATCAGCAGGGAAGGATGTTATTATGGTGGTCATTGACAGGTATACTAAATACGCCCACTTTATAGCTTTATCTCATCCATTTACTGCACCAACTGTGGCTACCTTATTCCTAGACACCATCTACAAACTGCATGGACTGCCAGTGAGCATTGTCTCAGACAGAGATAAGGTATTCACTAGCATATTTTGGAAAGAGCTGTTTAAATTACTTGGGGTACAATTGAATATGACCTCTTCTTACCACCCACAATCAGATGGTCAATCTGAAAGGCTAAATCAGTGTCTTGAGAATTATTTAAGGAGCATGGTTCATTCTAATCCCAGACATTGGATGAAGTGGCTTACTCTGGCTGAGTATTGGTACAATACCAATTTTCACTCAAGCCTCAAAATGACTCCCTACCAAGCTCTCTATGGCTACCCACCCCAAACCTTTTCTTTGACACCTTACCTGGACTCTACTCACACAGAAGTCAACGAATTCATGCAGCAACGGCAAATGCAAGCTCAACAACTCAAAGCTAATCTTACTCAGGCACAGGCCAGAATGAAATTCTATGCAGATAAAAAACGAGAGGATAAACAGTTTGAAGTGGGGTAACAAGTGTTCCTCAAATTACAGCCATACAAACAACACTCAGTTTCCTTGCGAAAGAACATCAAATTATCCGCTAAGTTCTATGGCCCTTACACTATACTGGAGAAGATAGGTGCAGTGTCTTACCGGCTCGCTTTGCCCGCTGATTCTAAAATCCATCCGGTCTTCCATTGTTCCCTTCTTAAACGTCGGCTTCACCCACACATCAAGCCTTCACCACAGTTGCCTGCCACGGATGATGAGGGTACCATCAGGACAGAACCAATCGCCACTACAGACAAAAGAATGGTTCTCAGAAGTGGAAGAGAAATACCTCAGGCCCTCGTCGTTTGGTCTGACACCTCACCGGCGCTCTGCACTTGGGAAGATGTGAGCTTTCTCCGTCGTCACTTTCCGAAATTAGATCCTTGCGGTCAAGGATCTCAAATTGCCGGGGGTAATGTCATGTACCGAGGCTCAGGTGATCCAAAGATTACACCTTTGGCCGGAAATGCTGCGAAAAACGAAGAAAAAGGTGCGATCTTGCAAGAAGAAGAACAAAGCTCAAAATGGGAAAGAGAAATTGAATCGGGACCAAGGGAATTAGGGTTGGAGATGAAGACAAAAGAGGAGATAAATTGTGTCCTTTGACGGGCCGAGATTAGCATACGTCATTTGGGCCCTTTTCATTGCTGTTTCGATTGGGCCTTATGGCTCTTTTATTTTATTACTGAAATATTAGCTAAATTTGACTTGGGCTAGAGTTTGTTCTAGGCCCATATTTATGTTATTTGTGGGACCATCTTGTAGGGTTAAAACCCGCGTGACTGTCAGAGAATATCAGATTTGGCTAACAGAATGTTTCTCTCTCCTATTTCTCTCTCTATCCCTTTCTCTCTCTACTGATCTTCTTCTCCCTCTCTACTCGTGAAAATTACAGAAAAATACCAAAATTAATCTAGAAAATTAGCAAACAGCTCGAGCTTAACATTTGACTGGAGTTATCGACGTTAATGGTGGAGCGCTGTGATAAAGTGCAGCGTGTTGTTTTATAAAGTGCAAAATGTTGTCTTACAAAGTGTAACGTATTGATATATAAAATGCACTACCTATAATTGTATTGAATTAATCGGTTTAATCGATTCGTTATCCGATTTACCCTAAATCCCTGAGATGGTTCGTGATTTATTGTAAAAATATATTTTGTATGTTAATTGAAACCGTACATTAACGTGCATTTCAATTTTAAACTTTTTTCATAATGTGTATGTAATTAAAATTACTGTGCACTTATCAAATTATTTATGTAATAACAATATATTTAATATTTATGATTTTTGTATTTTTATATTATTAATCTAATTAACATGATCGTGCATGTGTTATGTTAAGGTGCAATCTCACTAACACAAAAGTGTAATATTTTGTTTTATTTTTGGTTGCATTGATGTGGAGCAAACATGACTTGGAGGTTAAAGCTGCTTGCATAAAAAAAGGTAAGCTTTCACAGCAAAGCCACATCATGAAATAATACATAAATCATGTAACTCTATATTCATATATCTAACTTCAATTTATTTTTCTCTTATGATTTCCATATCCAAGCATGATGATGACAATTTTGCTACAATCATGTAGGTAAGAAAAGGTATATTTTGATGTGTACCTGTTTCAAATGTGCCCATGATTTGTTTTCTTGTTGTTTTGTGAACCTGTTCTGTGTCTGTGATGCTCTCGACAGATGTGTTCTTCATAACTTGAATGTTTTTATTGCTGCTTGCATCTTTCTTGCTCTCAAGGGATGTATTCATGACAACTTGAATGTTTTTATTGCTTCTTTCCCGAAATCTGGTTGGACTGTTTTGGAGAAACAAATTTGGTGCCACTATGTGTTGAAGCATAGGATAGAAGTTGATTTGTTGGACTGAATATATTAGATAAGTACAGAAAAAATTATACCAACACAGGCAGCATATCACATAGCACACCACAAAGCAAGTATTTATTTCAAGACAAAAACTGAACAAAAGATTACATCTTTAATAGTCTACCCGCTCTCCCAAACCCTTCAAATAAGCAACAAAACCCCAACATTTAAGGTTATGAGCATGAGCATGTCGATATATAGAATGGACAGATACAAATTCTCAACTCATTGAGAAAGCCATTTTCTCCACCAAGATGAAGTTGCCTGAGAAGAAGATGGCATGAGGAGATCCAACATAGTCTCCTTCTCCTTTGGTGTTAGTGGGACCCCTCTCACGAGGTTTAAGGCCATTATATGCACGTTCGTTTTTCGCTTGTACCTTTTGTACGCCCACACACCTCCAGCAGTACCTGCAAACACAAGCTGCTTTTCGCATTTTATGTTAGTGCCTCATACTATCCATGAGATTCATATTGTTTGCAAAAAAACTCAAATTATTGTTGAAAATTACAAATACCCCATAAGGACTCAAAATGAGTTTTTCGCTTTGGTCAATTTTAAAAAAATGTAGTATGGTTAGTTGTTAGTGGTATTTTTAGTTTATATTAAAATAATATTTAAAATAAAATAATTAAAGTTGATTTGATGTAAAAAGTAGGAGAGAGATGATGTGTAGTGATGGTTAGATAAAATTATGTGAGTGGATGAATAATGAATTAAAATTGATGTGATGTGTAAGAATGATTAGTTTGTATTATTCAATTATATTAATAATATTAAAGATAGTGAAGTTGAGTTAAAGTTGAATTGGATTTTGAGTATGAATTAAATTTGAATGAGATAATTGGTAAACAATCACACCCACAATAACTGAATGTGAACTTTTTTAACTGACCGGGGACAACCACAGAGCTGCAGTTTGCATGTCGAACTTTGGCGTGTAAAGCACGCTCTCGCCAAAATCATCCTCCAGCTTCTTGAAGATTTCTTTGTCACTTTTACCCGACCGAATTTCGTCACGTATTAACTTTGGCAGAAAAAGCGAAAAAAATTAGCTGATGCTCACTGAATGCATATGTCTGAGCTAGTTGTGGATGAAAGGAAATAATGGCTGAATATAGGAAAACAACATTTTTAATCAATTAAAAAAAAATGGGAAGCGAAAATTAGAAAAGTAGAAACAAAGAACCTCGACCATACACCTAATAGCTCAATTGTTATTCAAATTAGACAAGAAAATGTCGGCATAGCGCCAAATCTTTACGCATGAGATTTCATCCTATTACCACCACAACAAGAAAAGAGAAAAAAGATCAGGCTATCTCACAAAATTAAGAATTACAAAGTCCTCTAAACAGCATGTATTCTCAATGTTTTGTACTCTCAAAAGAGAACCCCTCTTCACAGTTGGTTTCTGAAGAAAACAGAGCTTTAATGGAATTAGTGTACCTTTTATGCTCATCCCAAAATGATACAGAAGTTAATATACAGGATCTAACAAAAAGGCTGACTCAAGACTAAAAATCTCCATTTTCTCATGTCATGGGATTTTCTAACAGAAAAATCACTCCAAGGGCATGAGAATATACATAAAAATAAAATGTTATAATATGGAAAGGAAAGAGTATGAAAGGTACCAAAAAGAAAACGATAAGAAAACAATACCTTACGGAGGAGAATAGCAATGTCAGCTTGTGAATCCTCAATGGACTGACTACCACACTCAGTACACCTCACATTGTGGCTTATATTTCTTGCTCGAGTCTCTACTAGCCGCTCCGCCATCACCTCATCATCTGTCCTCTCCATGGAACCGGATTTCACCTTTCAAGTCTTTCAAATCAATTTTTGGTTAACCAACTGAGAAGCTAGATCATATGCAATGAAGTAAAGATAGAGCATTTCAAAGCGTGCAAAACCCAACAAGCCATGATAACGGTGTTCCAAAATTTCGGCTAGGCGTTTTATCAAACAGTAAGCATGCTCACATGGATTACGGCCATTTCACGTGTTTTATTGAGAAATTTGAACGAGCAATGTTGTAAAGATTCCATTTTTATGTTCTTTGTTTGATCACATATCATAAAGACGAAGCACAAGAAGTCCGTTAGACAAGATTTAACTTGGTGCAGGCTAGATAAACACCTCAAATCTTGAAGGGCGAAATAAGAAAATCAAAGTGATGGGTGTTGACGATGATGTTTACAAATCACCATCCAAAATCTCGTTCATGCCTTTCAAATTCGAGGTTTCAAATAAAAGCACGTGAAACTTTAAAACAACGAGACAGACTCGAAAATTGGCAAGAAAAGAACACTACACAATTACATATGCATTTTTCAAGAAACTGGACAGAAACAATTTAATTTTTAAAAATAGCTAAACACCTTTAAAAATCACGAAAATTTTACAGCAGCTACATATTATCAAAAACAGCTGCTCCTAAAATTTCAAGGAAATCGGACTAGTATTCGATTTATAGTGAATTTTACATTTAAAACAGCAATTTCAATCTTCGAAAAAGCATAACTACAAATTTACACTCCCAATCGACACAAGGCCAACGCCATTGTGTTCGCAAAAATCCTAAGTTCCTAAATCCGCAGCAACTTAACACTTTTAACGTGTTCTCATTCGATTCGCACGAATCGACCAAGATCACGTCTAACACGACATTAATATTCAAACGTAATCACATGAAATCATAATCACAATTACATAGCACGTTTAAACTTAACACGAATAACACGACAAAATAATATATATCATCGATCAATACATAATACATATATCTATATCACATGTTACTTGAATAACATATAACGAATCACATAACACGATCAATTCATAACAACGAAAAGATGTAGGGTTCAAGCCGTCGTTACCGTTCTCCGGAAAGACGCTCGAAAACGGATAAGAGAGGGGCTAACGACGGGTCACGTGCGGCTCACCGGTGAAGCAGCGACTCAAGCGGCGGCTCGAGAAGGAGCAGCGGCGCACGGGTTCGCTGGAAAGGGCTGCTGTGGTTCACGGTAATTGGCCGACGGAACTCGACTCGACGGTTCACGCTCGGCTCGCTGGTGGACCCGCGGAGGAGCAGCAGGGTCGTGGAAGCACTGTGCGGTAGTTGTGCTCGCTGCTGGGATGCTCCGACGCGAAGGAGATGCTTGCCGAGTTGCTGTGCGAAGTCGGGGGTCACCGGAGTTGCTGTGTGGGTCGGCTGCGCGTGGACAAGGGCTCACCCGTGACGAGAGCTCGAGGAGGTGCTGCAGACGGCGACTTGCGCGGAGGAGCAGACTCGTCGGAGGATTTACAGGCGTGAGGGGATCGCGGAGGAGGACTCGCCGGCGGCTTCTGCTGGTTCACGTGGCGCCTCGCGGAAAAAGGGCGTCAGGTTCGGGAAGGGGGAGTTGCAGACCGGCAGTTTCCTTTTTCTTCTTGAACGAGAGGAAGTTGACGACAGATCCGTTCGCGAGGGAGATGGTGGCTGCCGGCGGTGACGGATTTGCGAGAGATTTGAGGGACTGGAAGGGTTGAGAGAGAGAGAGAGAAAGTTAAGAGCTGCGGGATTTCTCTTTCTCTGATGTAAACCGAGAGTGAGAAAAAATAACATTACGGCGAGAGATTGTTTGAGAGGAGAGATGCGCGATCGAAATCAAAAACGAAAGGGAGGAGATGATGGTCATGAGATTTGATCCAGCGAGAGGAACAGTTTGATGACTGCGGGCGTGATTTGGGATAACAGATAAAAGGACAATAGCTGCGCTAAGTCTTGAACGAGAGAGAGAAATTAAAAAGACTAGGTTTTCTATTTCCTCTACTCCAATAAACACACTCCCACAAGCATTAAGGGAGAAAATGGGGTCTGGGTCAAAGACAACAACAAAATACACTAGCACTTCCTCTACACCAAATCCTAACCAAACAAGCAGTCACCAAATCAACCTAAGGGGATTCCATAGCCTGAGAAGAGCGACTCCTCCACTGCGGAATTGCCTAGCTGAATCGAATCTCAAGCCACGAAACCCTCCCAAAGCCAATTCTCCCCATTGCTGGAAACACCGAGAAAGCTCCCGAGAATTGGGAAAAGGAGCTGACTCAACGCCGCCGCCCCAGCTTTATGCATTGTTAACAAAGTATATAAACAATCATTTTTTATTAACTTTCATTCTTTACAGATTTGACCCTTGGGGTTAAATTGGAATATAATCAAATTATTAAAATTACAAATAGACCCTAGACTTAACCTAATTCTCAACAAAAAGGCACAACCCCCAACACTTCAATTTCAGATCTTCAGGTCCCCTGTCACCGGCACCACAGTCGACTGAGACGCCGGACATGAAGGGATCTCCGATGGCGTCGGATATGATGGCAAATCTGGGCGGAGTTGCGAGTAAAGTCTTGCACAATAGTGTTAATTAAATTGCACATAAGTGTCTCTCAGACTGCACACATTCAATCAAACTTGATGGATTAAAATTTGTTTCGATTCAAAATTTTATATATCGGTTCAATTAGCTTTTTTTAATTTTAAAACTTCGTTTATGTTATTTTATTGTCGACTTTATTTTTTAAAATATGCTAATCAATATTTTATAAATATTAAACTTTTAATAATATACTATTTAACTCATTACTTAAAGTATATTATATTAAAGGTTTTTTAAATTGCAAATTAATCCTCATCCTTCATCTAATTTTCATAAAAGAACCACAATCAATTCATACCTTCAGTACAATTTCACACCCCCAAATCAAATTCATATCAATCGATCTGCATCCT
>BKCP01011626.1:1012989-1030259 GCA_008636005.1 Striga asiatica | reverse complement strand
AACAGAAAAAAAAAAAAAAAAAAAAAAAATTGAAATCTGGTCATCCCTACGGATGAAATCGGTCGGAAACGGTCGAAAAGCTCCTCTATTGTTTTCTACTTTTATATATGAATACGAACGCGGAAGTGGAAACGGTATAGCCAGAAACGAAAACGAAAACGAACTTATGGTATTTCGAAAACGAATCAATTCGAGCGGAATTATGTCGAACACGGCCGGTGTACGAAAATTCAATACGAAATACCGACCCACGGTGCACAACTTTAAACATGTGAATGACCAAACTAACAAGTGCATGATTTAGTTCAAGTGCACATAATAGTTAAAAGGTGCATGACCTTAAGTATCATCATAACTCAAAAGTCTAGAACAAGCAATGAAGCAATTAATAGGACACAAACATCTACAGTTCATCAGCATCATCCATGATGTCAGGATCACTTTCCATGTCCTTTGCTTCCTCATTGTCCACCTCATTGTCCTCATCTCCCTCCTTGTTATTTTCCTACAAGTTTGTAAAAGTTAATTAAAATTGTCCTCAACACCAATATAAAGTCAAAATCGAATTCTGCATAATAAAAATTTTCACCCAAGTTCTCAGGTCTAGTATTAAAAGATACTAATAGCTCGACATGCTTCTGGAATAACAAAGAAAATAGGTAGAACAATCAAAGGCTAACACTTAGAACATTTTAATTCACTGCAACTTCACAAAAGCAGGAGCCAGCATCCTCAATTTCTTTACCACACATATGCTAGGCATAACTAGTGAAGATTACAACAAAGTCCAATACTACCAGAGGAAACAGTCAATAAACATACCTCAATTTTCAGTTTAGCCACAACATTAGTTAAAGCGTCAACCTCAAGATCACTCACAATTGATCCAAGCTTTTTAGAATCTGAAAAAAAAAAATAAAAAAACAAAAATTCAATGCATTTCTGTTGCAATTACAAGTATCAAACCAAAAAAAAAAACAAGTAAAATGAGCACCTTTACTTGCTGCAGCAACCCAATCCTTTGTGCAAATTAATGCCTGTACCATCTCGGGATCAAGCCGACTGCGATAGGGATCAACAACACGGCCAGCAGCACTAAAAGCAGACTCGGATGCTACTGTTGACACTTGTATGGCCATTACATCCCGAACAATTTGTGAAAGGATAGGATACTGCTCTCTCTTGTTTTTCCACCATGCTAAGATGTCAAACTCACCACTAAGTTTCAGTAGTGGTTCTCCAATATACATGTCCAGCTCATTTGACTCAACCATACCAAGTTCACTTGCTTCATATAAGAATTCTTCTAAGTCATGGTCTATATTTTCCATTAATATATCAGTTGTGTTACTAGGTCTGGGTGCAGCCCCTTCTCTAGTTTTCTTTGATGATGCAGCAATATTAACATAAAAGTTGTACAGTTTCTTTACCACAGTAACAAACTCATCAAGTTCAGCTTGATAATAACCACCATAGAACTTCTTCATGTAGTATTCTATCAGCCTTTTCTTATACCTAGGGTCAAGAAAACAGGCTACAGCTAGAGCAATGTTGGACTGATCCCAATATTTGTCAAATTTTGACTTCATAGAAATTGCCATTTCTCTAATTGTAATATTTTCATCATAGCGCCACTCATCAAGCAAGACCTTGATATCACAGAAACCTCTATAAAATAAGTTTGCAGTAGGGTATGAAGTGCCAGAGAGAATTTCAGTGAGATCATAAAATTTCTTCAAGCAACCATAAATTGTCAATGCATTGTCCCATTCAGCAGAAGATAGAGAAATCTTGGCATACTTACGGCGATCTGAAGACTTCAGCCTAATAAATGCATCCTTGTAGTACAAGGCATCTCGCAGCATTAGGTAGGTAGAGTTCCACCTTGTTGAAACATCCATTTGAATACCCCTCTTTGTATCCAACCCAGCTTCAGTGGCACACTTCATAAGCTCTTCCCACTGCAATGGAGACCCTTTCACAGCTAATACAAGTGATTTGATCTTGCTGAGTGTTCCTGAAATGACTTTCAACCCATCTCTAGCAACCAAATTCAGAATATGGCATGCACACCTTACATGAAAAAATATCCCATCACAAACTAGGGAACCATTACCATTGTCTTTCAGATCTGAAATTATATCATTGACAGCCACTTCATTTGAACTAGCATTATCCAAAGTCAGAGCAAACAGTCTATTTTCAATGTACCATTTAACCATAACTTCAGTGAATGTTTCAGACAACTTTGCACCGGTATGCCTACCTTTTACATTGAAAAAACCAATAATTCTCTTTTGCATATGCCAATTATCATCTATCCAATGAATAGTAACACACATGTACCCTTTGTTTTGGCATGAGGTCCACATATCCATTGTTGCACTAAAGCGGCACTTCATAGTCTTCAAGTATGCATACAAAGTTTCCTTTTCTTCAAGATATCTGTCCATTATTTCTTTCCTAACAGTGACACGGGATTTTATCGGAAAGCTAGGACGGAGAGATTTGATGAAATCAACCAAATACTCATGCTCAACTATATTGAAAGGATATTCATGCATGATTATTGCCAAATTTAATTTCTTCAAGCTAGCTTCTTGGTCAAATCTGTAAGGCTGAACATGAGCAATTTCAGAACCAGGGTTCTTACCAACTTTAAGCTGTTGTTGTCCCTTCACAATACTGTGTTTTGAAAGTAAATGGTGCTTGAATGAAGTTGTGCCATTGATGCCCTCTGCTCTGTATTTCTGCTCACACCTAGAGAAATTGCAGTGTCCCCACAACTCCTCAACTAGCTTTCCTTCCATCTCTACATACTCTTTTTTCTTGGTGAAATAACTCCAGACCCACGATGTCAATTTCTTAAACCTCTTGCCAGAAAGGCGAGCTTGCTCATCATCCTCTTGTTCATCATTGTCGACATTAATTGGCACTTGAACCTGCTCTGTTGCATCACTCTGAACTGATGCTGCCACTGATCCTAGCACTGATGCTACTGTAGCTGGACTTTCACAAGTTCCACTAGATGCAACACTTTGAGATGCTTCCCTTCTACTCCCTGATCCTACCAACAGCCAAGTGAAACATTGCTAAATTAGAAAAAAAATAATCTAAAATAGCCAAATAATCTAGCAAAAAGATACACGGACGGCAAATCACCTTAACATCTATTGGTAGGGTTCAGGTTATTAACATAACATCATGGGATGGGATAGGCATGCAAATAGCGACACATACATTAATTTGGAACCTGGTAAGCTCACTTAAAGCAGTCCAACTTGTTTATAGTTGTCAAAAAGTGGTCTAAAATGTCATTAAAGGTTAACACAGATTGGGTAGACAGACACATTGCATTTAAATTTGTGCTCCAAATAGCAGTGGGCGGAGACTGAATAGCAGTACACAAACGAAACTAAATACTCTACATTTGCCTGATGAATAGCAGTGCACAAACGAAAATGAATTTAGTGGTAGGAAGACGAACCTGCTGTTGGAGACGTCGTTGCAGCCTGTACGGGCGGCGGCTCTAGAAGGCTACGCACACTCCTCGTCTTAGGCTTGCTCCCCTTGCCCCCCTTCGTTCTAGGAGCGGAAGCACGATCTCCAGCGGGCGCCATCGACGCGCGGGGTGGGGAGTGACGACCGGTGGCCGGCGGGGTGGGGAATGGCGACCGGCGAGGTGGGAATGGCAGGCACGGCGCGAGCCTTGGCCCCTGGAGTCGTGTCGTCAGCGAGACCCATCCTTCGACGCCTCACGGACTGATGGCGGCCGCCAGGAAGAGGGGAACGGAGAAGGCAAGTGAGGGAAATAGGGAATACGGGAGTGGAGGTGGGTGTCAACTGTCAAGCACTTAGGGTTGTCAACTTGGGTTGGGCTGTAAGTTGGCTACTGGGCCATGTGACCTGTAGGAATATTGGACCAAATTCGAAACCTTCCGAATTTTAAATACGGTTGCATACCGAATATAATATAGAAATGTAGAAATCGGTCGAAAAGGCCCATATCGAATTCCGCTCCGTTTTCGAATTTTCTGTTCGAATTTCGAACCGAATTCGAATTATTCCGAAAAAAGTGAAAAACGATTGGGTCAAATGTAGAAAACGATGCGATTCGGTTGGGAAATTTCGTTTTCGTTTTCAACCCTAGTCATCCCTCTCCTCTCCGGGGAGGTCGCCGCCGCAGGCTCGAGCCCGAATCGGTGTTTTTGGGCCACCGAAGTCGTCCAGGAATGGTCGACGGCGAATCGGGGCTGTGGAGTCGTCTATGCCAGGATGAGGAGGCGCGGATATCGGGCTGGGAGGGGCGGCGGTATGGCTGGAGAGCCGCGGCGGCCGAGCTGGATATGTGGCGACGGTTGGTTGCGGAATCGCGCTGTTGATCTGGTGATGCACGGTGGTCGGAATGTGAAGGTGGGGCGACATGTGGACGGGATCTGTCGGCCGGTTGGTGACGGTGGTGGAGGACGGTGGCGACGGAATCGAACGGAGTTGGCCGTCACTTGGTCGTTGACGCTGAAGTTGTGCTGGTCGGTGCCGGAATTGGTCGCCTGCAACTATTCTCGGTGGCCGTCGACACAAAATGGCAGAAGGCGGCGACGCGGGCGGAAGGAAGGTGGTGGCCGGAGACACCGCCGGCGGATCCAAGTGGGTGTGTGTGTTTATTTTGTGTGGGTCTGTGTAATGTGGGCGGAGGGCGTGTGTGTGAGAAGAGAGAGTGTGTTTGTGTGTGAGAGAGGTAGGAAAGTTGTTGTATATGGTGGGGCCCACATGAGATAGTGGAGGTCCGACACTCGGGAATTACCCTGTGGGGGTCTTGTGTTGTTGTTTTTTGTTGTTTTGTGTGTTTTTTAGTGTTCTAGAGTTTTACCCCGTTGGGGTCGGTTCTAGGCGGTCTTTTGACCTGTCCTCCCACTTTTCAGCTATTGGCTACTTGTATTCAGCTGTTGGCTGTTTGTAATCAGCTGTTGGCTACTTTATGCACATTTGTGCGTTATATATAATATCTCTATCAAAAAAAAAAAAAAAGAACATATAAAGTGATGAAGAAATTCTAACCTTACTAACTTCTGGGGGAGCTCCAATGTGTCAGAAGATAGTGCATTTCACAAAACTGTTTAATAAATCGAAATAACTAATCAAATTTAAATCATTAAAAATATTAAGATAGAAATTGAAATCTGATGTAAAATTACAGTAAAAATAGTGTAACCAAATTTGCTATTTCGTGTAAATGATTGACTTTTTTACAGGCTTTCATATTTTTCGATCATTTTTGAAAGGACCTCGAGTTGAATCCAAAAATTGCATCAGATCCGTCATTAATACAACAAAATCAACATAAAATTCTCGAAAACAATTTGTTTTCGAAACAAACAAATGACTTATTTTCGGCTTTTATATTTTTCGATCATAATTAAAAGGATTTGGAGTTGAATCGAAAAATTATACCAGATCTATCAATAATACACACAAATCAACATAGAATTGTCGATAACAAATTGTGAAATGATAAATGAATTACTTCCTTTCCGGTTTCATATTTTTCAACTTCAAATCGAAAAAATCAACCAGATCCGTAAATACAGAGATTGTGAAATGATAAACAAATTACTTCATCTCTGGTTTCATATTTTTCGACTTCAAATCGAAAAAATTGACCAGATCCGTAAATAAACCATTATTAATTTTCGACGAATTTTTTGTTTTTCTTCCAAATCGAGCTCAGATCCAACAAAATAAAGAGTAATAAGGAAAAGATATAATTAAAAGAATTTTGTTTTCAGAATTCGGGTACGGAGGGGGCGTATAACATGCTATCGAACATTGAAGACATTGATACGCTACCTCCCCGAGCGCAGTCACAGTTCTAGCAAGCCCAGGAACTTCTGTACGCTTCTCTGTCTATTGGGGGTCAGTCGGTCACATAAGGGGCGTCGTCGGAGTAAATTCTATCTCAAGAGGAGTACGCCCCACCCCAGCAGACACAGTCCCAGCGGGCGAGGCATAGACCGCCGCCCCACATTGGTGGAGGGAGAAGACGTCGTGACCGCGAACCCGCCGGGAATGAAGAAGACGAAGAAGGTGAGATTTTTTTATTTAACTAGAAATATATATTTTATTTTTGTTTGTTTTTATTTATTTGTCCGGTCGAATTACTGATTTTTTACAAAAATTAATTAATTAGGTGGAGAAGAAGACCGGGGCCTCGGAGAGGGTCCCGAAAACGCAATCCAAATAAACTTCAACCCAAAATAGATAAAATAAAATAAAATAAAAATGCAAAGTGAAAACACAAATCTGATCCCTTACAATACAAATCAAAATCCGATCAGAAAACCCCATAGTCTCAACCTTTCATTTCTTCCCCAAACCATCTCATCCCTCTCCACTGCCAATAGTCTCGAGGTTCACCACATAATCCTCCATAGAAACGGCAGCGTTTTGAGATTTTTGTGTGGCTTCTTCACAAAACGGCGCCGTTTTGATGGTTGCATGTGTTTGTTTTTGGGGTAAATTTTTTAGCCAAGCAATGTCAGTGCTCGTCGATTGGAGAACCCGTCGAATTTCAATTTCCGAGTTCAAATTTTGGTGCGTTTTGCTTCAAGTTTTGGATGCTGGGTGGTGCAAAGTTTCCTACAGATGTGTTGTTTTCACAAGGGAAGTGACTTTGCTTTTACTAATACATCTCTGTGATAATTTTCAAATTTAAATCTTATTTGTTTGATGACTTTTCAAACAACCAACCAATATCCAAACAGGATAATCTTGAATCATAGGTTATACCATAATAATAAATTGCAATACTAGACGACATAATCGCAAACCATAACTGAGCGTTGTCAAGTCAATATATCCAATATACAAGTTTTAGAAATAAATAAGCGAAAGCAAATTAGCAATTCATAATAACAATAATAATGACCCCACTTGCGCGTCTTTTGCCACGATCATCAACTCAACCTGAAATAAATAAAAATAATAGAGGTGAGCAAACAACAAGCTTACCGTAGAAATACTATGTGATCTATCTCAAATAATAATTGACAGCAATCGCAACATGGACACAAATAGTGACCCCACTTGCGCGTCTTTTGCCACGATCATCAACTCAACCTGAAATAAATAAAAATAATGGGGGTGAGCAAACAACAAGCTCACCGTAGAAATACTATGTGATATATCTCAGATAATAATTGACAGCATAATCGCAACATGGACACAAATCGTAGCATCTACCTCCTACCCTGCCTATGCTCATATGTACACACTCTTGCACAGGACCCAATTAATCGGTACGCCCGAAGGGAAATACGCTCTCCTTGGGTAACTACGGGAGAACTGTTGACACAACCATTCCATTCCGACAAGAGATATGCTCTCGATAGACTGACGGTTCACACATATACATTAATTATAGAATCACACAATTATAAGAAATAAAAGCATACTGAGGTTTATCAACACCCACCGCAGTTCGAAAATATCAAATGCAAGTGCTCACGGTAGGTTAGAGGACTCAACCCCTTAGAAACCTAAAATTACGATTTAATTATTATTAATGGCATAATTGGTAGGAAGGAATGACATGAGAATGGAATGATCATTCTCTTACTCATTTCTTATCCCATGTTTGGTATATTTTTTAGGAAGGAATGACCATTCCAATTGGAATGGCAAAACCCATCTCCATGGAATTAGCCATTTCATAGTAAATGGAAGTTTGTCTCATTTCCATGTGTGTAGGAATCAATTTGTCAAAAAATAAAATTAACAAATAATAATAAAACATAAATATATAATAAATATTATAAATCATGATTAAAATATATTAAATAAAATTATTTTTTAAAAAAAATTCAAATAAAAAAACTAAAAACTTACTTTTATTTATTTTTTAATTAGATATATTAAATACTTATATAAAAATAAAACTAAAAAAAGAATTTATATATAATTTAAAAAATATATTATTTTATTTTTATATATTATTAAAAATATATTATTTTTTATATATTAAAAATATATTACTTTTAAAAATATATTATTAAAACTATATTATTTAAAAAAAATCAAATAAAAAATTAAAAACTTACTTTTATTTACTGTTTAATTAAAAAATAAAATATATATTATTAAAAATATATTACTTTTTATTTTTAAATATTATTGAAAATATGTTATTTTATATATATTAAAAATATATACTTTTAAGAATTTATTATTTTTTATATATAATTTAAAAATATATGATTATTTTATATAATGTTAAAAAATATTATTTTTTATATAATTAAAAAATATATTATTCTATTTTTTATATATTATTTATTTTTATATATTATTAAAAAAGCATTTATATATAATTTATTAAAAGTATATTATTTTTTAAAAAAAGTTTTTATTTATTTTTATAATAAAAAATTATAATGTCATTCAATTCGAGTCCTATTCATTCTGCATACCAAACGCATCAATGACAAAACATGTTTCATTCAATTCTCATAATCATTCCATTCTTCAATTCATTCTATTTTTACGAAATTCCATTCCATCATACCAATTATGCCATAAGAATTTTGATTGGGAAGCCAATAGAACAATCAAGTATAAATTTCACCTCTTTTCATAACACTTCAACCACAACTAAAAGGGCCTTAAAAGTTAAAATTGAACATCTCCAAGTCAAAATACCACACATTTAACACGATAAGAATACACAAAGGTAGCCAAAATAAGTTAAATAACAACACGTCACAATTTCTCCTTTAAATCAACTCAAAGCCTAAGCATGCTTAAACACTAAATTTTAGGCATGATTTCAAACTGAAATTTAACACTTAACTTAGCATGTAAATAAACTAAGGCTGATTCTTGACATCTCAAAAACTAAACTTCAGCACCAAAAATTAACATAAGAGAAGCATAAATATTCACATGTTCATAGAAGACGAGAACATTCTCTTAAGTCTCGATTTTCTATTTGGTAAATTAATAAGGAAGACTAAATAGACGAGAATATCTATTTAATTCTAATAAGCTTATTCAAAAAATTTATCGAGCAATACAAGAAGATAAAACCAATGCAATGCAATTAATAAAATACAATTCGACGACTCTGATAAATCTAATGAGACACTACATATTTATTGAACAAATATTTTTTCTTTTCTTCTTTTTTATTTTTTTGTTCTTTTTAAATCAAAGGCTCGTAAGTATGGTTAATTCTCTTGCTTGATTTGTAAAGACTAGCAACTTTGTGATATTATTGTGCAGGAGAAAACAACGGCTTGAGGTGCAATTAATTAATCAATGAATCAATATTTTTTTTACTATCATGGAAAACTTGATTGTTTTTTTATATTTACCAAGAAACCTTGCATTTCTTGTGATACAGATTTTTGCCGACAAAAAAGAACCGGAGGAGATGAAGCAAATTGCCAAGGAAATGAAAACTTCGATTCTCGAGATTAACGAAAGCAGGCGAAAAGTGCACTTGTTGGACTTGCTGTTGGAGTCGAATTTCAAGTAAATTTTCTCAACGACTATTTACCACCCTCTTTTTACTAGTCACCATCCCCCATTTATTCTTTTGCCTTTAACTCTTATCTCTCTAAATTCTTGAAGTTTCAACAAGCGATTCAAACACCGAAAAAAATCCGAAAAAATGTCGAAAAAATCCTACGGCCTCGGCAAAGCATTCTTCTCTAGCAGGGAGAGACGCCGTTCTCCCTGGCATACGGGACCGAGGCGATGGTTCATGTCGAACTCGGCGCCCCAACCTTCCGGGTAACTCACTTCGAAGAAGAATCCAACTCCGAGTCATTAAGGGTGAACCTCGACCTGATAGACGAGCATCGGTCGCAAGCCGAGCTCAGAAATGCAGCATACAAAAGGCGAAGCGAGAGATACATCAATTCTCAAGTCAAATCACGCTCGTATAAGGTCGGCAACTTAGTGTTAAAAAGGGCAACGGAGCCGGACCCCGGACCACTGAAGCCGAAGTGGGAGGGTCCCTACAAGATCAGCAAGGTCCTCCCACACGGGGCTTACCGCCTCGAATACCTAGACGGCACCCCCCACCAATACCCGTGGAACTCGGCATTTTTGAAAAAGTTCTACCAGTAGGTCAAGGACAACCTTGTATTTTCATATTTGTAATTTTACCTTGTAAAAAATAAATGAACCTTTTAAAGATGTATGATTTTTTATGTATTTACGTCTGTCTTTAGTAAGTATAGGTCTAGACGAAGCGGCGGAATTAACGTAAGGAACGAAGTGTCGGTCAGGATCAGTACGATGACCTGGTCGGCACTAGCTGGGCTCAACTAGGAAGCCCAGTCAGGCCAATAATACCTCCGAGTCCGAACGCGAGACCGGTCAGGTAAGCTGCCACATAATTATGTACAGGTCGGGTCAGAACGATGACCAGGCCGGCACGACCCGGGCTCGGCAAAGTAGCCCGGTAAGGCCGTAGCGCCAACGTAAGAAATGAACGACGAGCTCAAACAGGAAGCTGGACATGGCCAAGCCATCGCCCGATCCCACGAACGGATTGGAAAGGTAATGCGCCAAGTGAATAAAAAGCGCCGAGCCGAATATCAGGCTCGGCCAAGTAAATAAAAAGCGCCGAGCCCAATCCTGGGCTCGGCCATGTAAATAAAAAAGAATTGCTGAGCCCTATCGCGGGCTCGGCCATATAAATATAAGGTGCCGGGCCCAGCAGCGGAGCCCGGCCATGCAAATGTAAATAAATATGCAACAAGGCACCAAGTCCATACTTGATCAAAAATCGAAAATAACATTCATCAATTCATAAGTAAAAAAGCATTAAAAACTCATTCGTTCATAAATAACATTCATTCAAAACATAAAAAAGCATTCATAGTTCAAGTTTTTTCAAAGCGGCTCGCAGGCCAAAGAACAACAAAGATATTAAAAATCAAACCACAAGCGGTCGGCACAAAGGCTCGCAGGCCGGCGACAAGTTACTGGCCAAGAGAGGGGTCAGAGGCCGGATCCGCAACAACCGGACCAGAAGGCTCTGGCTCCACCCCGGCATCCTTGGCAGCACCATCACCACCACCCTGGCCGGCACCGCTCTCGACCCCAACTGCACCCGAAGACCCAGCCTCGTGGTCGTGCGTCCCCCGCAGTATCCGAGAGGGGTCGGCCTCATCAGCAAAGTCCCGGCTCGGCAACAGGAAGGACGTATAGTCAGAGAGGACCTCACCTGGCTTCAGGCGCATCTCGTCGGGAGGCGTCGCGCCGAAGTTGGCGAAGCCGACGACCTCGTCCTCAGTCCAGCCCCTCTGCAGGCGGACCAAAGCCGCCTCCTCCTCGTCCACCTCGCATACGAGCCCCTCGAACTCGGCACCTAGCCCATGCTTAGAGATCTTCGCCCGCATGATCTCGCGAAAATCCTCCAAGGTTAGCAGGCGGGCGTCGAGCCGCTGGAAAAGCCAGTAGAGGTTGTAGCCGACCCCGGAGTCCATGTCGGCCATAATGTCCTTGCTGAACAGCTTCTGGACCTCCGGGTACGTCGGCAGGCGGAGTGAGATGCGGGGGCAGCCATCCTCCGATGCATCCAGGACGACGTGCTTCTCCATCTCGGCAGCGTGCGCCTCAAGCAGCTTCTGAAGGCTGACAACGTGGGCTTGGAGCTTGTCAAGCTCGGCCACATATCGGTCGAACTCCTCAGTCATAGCCTTGGCGTGCTGCTCCCCGAGCTCAAACTCCCGAGCAGCCCAGGCCGCCCTTTCCTTCCTTAGCTCCTCGGCTATTTTGGCCTGCGACCGGGAAGCCTCCAACTCCCTCTCCCTGGCCTTCGCCGCCTCGGACTCGGCCAACACTAGGCGGTTTTCCAGCTCTGAAACCCGCTTCGCCGTGGTGTACAGAGAGGCGATCTTTCCACGGCAAATCTCGTGTTTGGCCTCCAACTTCCGATGGTCGGCCAGGGTCTTCTGTGACCGGTCGGCAGCCTGGACGAGCTCGACCAAAGCTCGGGAAATGGTCCCCGCCGCGTGCTGAATCAGCGAGGGGGTAGAGAGCTCAGAAACGCCGGCCTGGGCGGTCGGCGTTCAAGAGACCAGGGGGAACCGAGCCGCCCTCACCACCTCCTCGAGCACCCCGAACTCGTTGGGGACCGAGACTCCGTTGGCGGCTCGAAGATCGAGAAACCAGTCGTCCGGAAAGCCGGGGAGGGCCTTGGCCACCCGAGCCCTCCGCTCGGCATTGATGGGGACAAAGGAGCTCGCCCTATCCTGGTGGACATGGGCCACCTTCTCCTTGCCCGGGGCCGAACTCTCCGCCTCGGCACCTTTCTTCTTCTTGGCGGCGGCCTGATTCTCGGCGCTGCCGCCCTGAGCAACGTCGCCGGTTGCGACCGGCTCCTCCCTAACCCGGCGCCACGTCACGNNNTGGCACGCGCGGGACTTGGCGAGCGGTAGAGTCCGCTCTAGGTGCCGCCGCGACGGTCACGTCGGCAGCCCCTGGCGCCGGCTCCTTGTTGAGCGTCGCCCTCTTCTTGGCCAAGTTCATACGCCCTGACATGGCGGCTTGAGTTCTGGCCTTGAGTGGGTTGGGGTGCTTGCGCCGGTGTCTATTCGCAGCCTTTGCCGACTCGAATCCCTTCGAGCGAAGGATAGGGTAATAAACTGCGAACAAACAATGACCGAGAAAAGATTAGAAGTTATTAACAAAAATCGTGCATATATAACGAAGGGATAATGAGGTACCTGGCTGAAAAGACTTGTCGATAATCACCGGACTGAGGTTGTGTTCGAGCAAGCTTTCCTCTTTCGTAAGTACCGAGTAGTGCCTCCTTTCTGGACTCAGCCTTAACAAGGTGCTGATCCGAGCAGAGAGAGAGGAGTTGAGAGCTGAGCTGGAGCTATGGACTGAAAACGTAAGTAACGACCTGTTAGCACGAAAAAGGGGGAAATCAGTGAACGGACGGAGGAAAAAAGGAAGAAAAAGCTTACTAGTATGAGAAATAAAATGCGTTGGCGGATGCCGGGTCGCGTCCTGGGTCTTCCACTCGCCACCGACCCAGAACCACTTCGACATATAGCCATGTAGGGTCTCCGGCAACTTAGCCACCAATGTCTTGTCGATACCCGGCAGTACCGAGCTGTAATAATTGCCGGTGTCCCCGGAGCGTTTGAAGGAGAACAAGGCCTTCACCTCGTCGCCTGTAGGGTCGCGCCAACCCTCGCGACGGAACATGACGATTAGGCTCACGAGCCGAGCAAACACAGTCGGCACATATTGGCTGATGCCGACCTCGAGTTCGCTCAGGATATCATTGAGCGCGCCGGGTAAGGGGAATCTGAGGCCCAATTGAATGCTCTGGTGATAGACTCCGATGCAGCCCGGCGGCGGGCAATGGATCCGCTCTCTAGGATAAGGAGCGAAGATCCGAACTCTGGGGCCGAAGTTGTACTTTCCCCTCAATTGAACGATATCGGCATCATCGAGGACGGATCCCGTAGCCCAAGCTGCCGCATCACTTGGAGCCGCCCAGACACGCCCAGGCCGGCGCCAAAACCCCGGAGGGACGGAAGTGGCCGCTTCGACGGCGGCATCAGTCGTCGCGTCTCCCGGACCTATGGGAACACGCTCTCGACCGCTGGTATCGCCCCGGAGAGTTTCATCAACCAGATCCGGGTCGACGTCGGCCGCGACCGACTGGTCCAGGTCGGCACCGACACCCTCGCGCAGTGGCGACGGGGGGGCCTCAGAGTCATTACCTCTACCACCAGAGGCGGTCTCGACCGTCGAAAAGTCCGGTCAGACTACAGAGATGGGAATGGCGGTGAGGATCACGTCCGTCAATACAGAGGGGGAGCGCGCCGCCCGTTCACCGTCGGCGTCGGCCGCGCCGAAAAAGGAACCGCCGCCCTCGCCGGGAGAGCCACCGCCAGTGGATTTCGGAGAGAAAGACATCGCAACAGAAACAGAAAAGGAAAAACAGTAAAGATCGAGAAATTACCCAAACAAATCGCCGGAAAAGGGTTCGGAGATATTCGCCGGGAGAATCGGGAGAAAACTTGCACTAAAGTCACGAGCTTCGAAATTGCTAAAAGTTCTTTGGACCTGCCAAAATCCCATATATATAAAGCAGACCGCCCAAAGAGATGCAGACACGTGTACGAACGAATAAGCTCGAAATTCAAAATTCAAAATAAAAGTTGAAACGTCCTGAGCAAGCCAACCGTCGCTTCCTATAGCCAACCGTTACGTCCCTTCAAAATACTTGGCTCTCAATCTGCCACGTGTCGCCCCCGTGTGAACGCAATTAATGCGTCTCTTCGGTTACCATGAGCCTACACCAAGTGTAGTGGAGATGCCGACCTCAAAAGAGGGTCGGACACGGATTCGATGGGACCAGCTCGGATCCAACAGATAAGAGACGACCTCAGGAGAGGCACGATGGACCTCACCCGAGCTCGGGGGCCGGTATGTTAATATCCGAGTCCGGCCCCAATAAGGATACCGGCCCGATAGATCGAAAGCCAAACGGTGGCCGGCCGAACCGAAGAAGCCGGTCACCAAAACCGTTCGTGGGTGCCGAGCTGAGCAAAAATTAAAGCCACCGGGAACGGCGGGAAGAGCCGATTCCGAGATCGGCACCATACCCTTTCAACTACGAGGTCGGCACCCTGTTCGAGATCTTACAAGGGCGGCCCCTGATAGGGATACGGTCTTAAATACAATAAAGTAAGGCCATTTGTCGACAAATGATTGCCGATGGGACATCTCAGACTAGTCTGCGGGACTAGGACGTCTAGTTCAGCCAAAAACGTGTCCGCATTAAATGCAGCCCACGTCCGCATTAAATGCGTGGCAGGTAATGATTGGAGAACCCGGAAATCACTCCCAATCGGTCAGAGAAGCGCCGGCCTGTCCCGCCGAACTACTGTACGACAAGACCGGTGAATAGTACCTGAACAGTACCGCATTAAAGACCACTATAAATAGCAAACCCCTCATTTATTTTTAGGTTGTTGATTCCTAACTGTAAAAGCTCTTTCTACTTTTTCTCTCTCTAGATTTATAAGAAACTCGTGTAAGAATCTGTAAGTATATCACAAGTACCGACCTCGTACGAGAGGCCGACCTCGTGATCCCCTAATAAAATCATAATTAAATCATATTTCTTTGTCTTTTTCGCACTACCTTTTCATTACTTAACTTTTTAACCGTTGACCGGAAACGTCCGTCAACACAACAAAAGACAACTAACCTAGCAGCAAGAAAGAAATAACCTAGCAACAAAAGACAACTAACCTAGCAGCAAGAAAGAACTAACCTAGCAACAAAAGACAATTAACCTAGCAGCAAGAAAAAAATAACCTAGCAACTTAAGACAACTAATCTAGCAACAAAACTCAACTAACCTAGCAACTACAAATAACTAACCTAGCAACAACAAACAACTAACCTAGCAACAACAAACTTTTGCCACTTGGACTCATATATCCCTACCCACCACATACAGTTTTTTTGAGCTCCTGAGTTTTTTCTCACAGAGCACACACCTTAGACACGTGGGCTTCCTCATTCCTTGTCTGATCCTTTGATTCACCTGGACAGAAAGGAATAGTGCGAAGCATAGGGATACTACTTTTATGTTTTCTCACATTGTTTTGCAGGTTGAGAGACACATTTCACTCCTCATCTCATTGGGCAGGCTCACGGTCCGAGATTGGACAGGCTGCACGCCACCACAGCGCTACATGGTGGCCCCACCACCGCCTGTTCGGACTCCTCGGGCCAGAGCTGTTGTTTGGCTTCGACCTGACTCTCCTTGGGTCAAGCTGAACACTGATGGCTCCTTCGATCGCCACACTGGAGTTGCCGGAGGAGGAGGCTTGATTCGGGACCATAGCGGCGCCCTCATCACCGCCTTCCACGCGTCCATTCAGGCCTCCTCGAGCTACGACGCAGAGATTCAGGCACTACAGATTGGCCTTCAGATAGCTGCCCACATCTCTAGTCATATATGGATCGAGCTGGATGCTGCGGCTGTCGCCACCCTCTTGACTTCGGGCCATCAGGGCTCGTGGCAGATTCAGCACCCGCTCCTGCGCATTAGAGATCTACTTCAGTCAGTCCATCACAGGATCACACACATTTTCCGTGAGGGGAACAGACCGGCTGATTACCTGGCCAGCCTTGGCGCCACCATACCAGGTACACATACATTCCACACCGACACTGCTCCACTCTGCCTTCGCACTCTTGTACGGATGGACCAGCTTGGATACCCAGCGTTCCGCTTTCACTAGTATAGGATTTCTATTTTCATTAGTATAGACTTATCTCGGGCATCTGTTAGCCCGAAGATCGACTTTATTATGTAGTTTTTTGTTTCTTTTTCATTTTTCGATTTGTTTTTCTTTTTTGTTTTTCTTGTTTTTGTTTTTTATTTTCAGACTATGTAGACCTATGTATCTGGTTCGTTGACATTTTGGGCTCCCGGTTTTGGGGCCCTGATCTATGCACAGGTTGGGGATCCAGCCCAATCCCCCGCCCTTCCGGGGCGTNAAAAAAACCTAGCAACAACAAACAACTAACCTAGCAAGAAAGAAATAACATAACAAAAGACAAATGGTCAACGGTCAACGTCGGAAGTCAACGCCGGAAGTCAACGGTCAACGCCGGAGTCAACGGTCAATGGTCATAATAATATTTAAATAATTAAAAATAAAGAATTAAATAATAAAAATAAAGAATTAATATTTAGATCAAGATTTAAATCTTGTGGCTAGGAATGAGTCTCACGTCCTCAATTTAAATAATGGGATGCATTGGAACTAATCTATATATATATATATATATGCTCAATTAAATTGGTTGAAATCCAGAAAAGGTTGAGCAACATGGGGTTAATCAAATTTAAGCAATGCAGTTACCAAAATTATCAAATATTGCCTAAATAATAAATGACGTTGAACACAATTTATTTTACTTTTCATAACCATTACAAGGATAGTGTTGTATTTGAACAAAACCGCAACTTAATATTATAACCTCTCCACGAATATGTAATATAGAATCATATATTTAAGTAGAAAACTTCAATACCCAATGCATCACTCATCTGACCAATGACCTACTATCTGTTATCAGTTTATGGTCAGAGTTTTATATGATATCAATATATATATTATGGTTACAATCAAATAGTAGCTTGGTCTATCTTTTGATGTATGAAGTTTCAAAATTTTAGGTTTCAAGAGTTATGTTCCAAATCAGTCATTCAT
>BKCP01011626.1:1001769-1012955 GCA_008636005.1 Striga asiatica | reverse complement strand
GAAGAACAAGCTTGCATTGAATAAACTAAATATATGGCCAATAAAAACAACAAAATTCAATTAAAGGATCAAGATTTGAACGAACTTAGTAGTCTTCTATCTAAATTGCTAAAATAAAATCTAGATTTCTAAAGTTCCGTTCTCATAGAACATTGTGAAGACACTAGCTCAATGGCCGTGAACATACGGCGGCGAATGAGTGAAATTGTGGGCCAAAGGCGGCGGTGGGCCGGTGGCATTGGCCACATGCGGTGGCAGCTGAGGTGGGCATTGGTAGCATTTAGTGAAAAGCCCAAATGTGTCGATTTGGTGGATAAAATTGGTCATGCTGGCCCATCCACCAAACCCAAACCCAACTATCAAAACCCAAACAACTACAAATATGTTGATCACATAAGCCCCAACCCATCTTCCAAAGTATTTTGGTGGTTGCTCCACTGCATTCTGCATTTAAAAAATAAATAAAAAAAAAAAGGAAAAAGGAAAAAAATTGCTTCAATTCATAATCATGCCTACATTTTTGCCACCTTACACAAATAAAATAAATTAAAATGAGTATCTTTTGACAAATTACCAACAACTCCTAAACCATATGTGTAGGTTTATATTATTTTAGATGACAATGAATATATTTTTGCTTAAGAATCAAACATACTAGAGCATTTTTTGATGGGGATATTTTTGGATTACTCAAACAGAGTGTACTATTTGTTCTGATTGGCAGCAGAGGTCCTTTTTCATGCTGTTAAATCAACTATTTCATATTTATGTAAAAATAAAAATAAAAAATAAAAAATAAAATACTGCTTGTACTATAAAGCAAGAACAGTACAATATATATAAAAGAAGGTAGCAATTAATTAGGTCAAAACCTCAATAAAAGTGTTGGTCATTGGATTAAAACTAAAGTTTACACTAAAGCATAATTGATTTATACACTCTTGATATATTAACAAGTAGTGCTTATTCTCTTTAGAGCGCCTAATTGTTAGATATTCATATTGTTCAATAATTATATGTACTTTCATACTAAAATCTCATACTTCAAAATACAAAATATATACAAAAGCACGACATTATCTCGTATAAGTATTCATTTGTTGTTAAAAAAAAAAGAAAAAAAAAAAAGATTTGTTTAACTATTAACATGCTAACAACTAAATTTATGATAAAATTTGTGGTTAATTACCTCGCGTGCCGTGGCCGATCGAAAGGTGAACATGTACGCTAGAGCCGGGATTATGTAGACGGTGAAGCTGACGAGGAGCGAGCCGACTGTCGAGTTGATGGGCCCGAAAAACGGGAAGATTATCGCTAGGAACCATATGGGCACCACGACCGGCAATCGGGCCGCGGCCCGTTTGCACATGCTCCGGCACTCGTGCATACCAATCGCCTTCTCCCACACAAAATACAACGGCGTGCAAGCGAATCCGAACGTTATGAACTGCACCACATTACAAAAACACACCAACAAATTCAATAATTGTATTAGTTAGACAGATATAACAATCAGACTTTTTCAGTAACATAAACAAAAATATGACATTTTTTAAGAATGCACTTTTGTTAAAAAAAAAAAAAAAGAGTATGACTGGACAACCTGTCTAACGGTTTAGACCGGCTCAAACAAGAATTTGTGAAAACAATGTAATTTTTACTCAAACTTTTCTAATAACACACACAAAAAATATGATGGATCGATTCGTCTAACGGTTTAGACCGACTCAAGTAAGAATTTATGATGAAAATGTAATTTTTTATTTAGAAATTGCCTGATGAATGAGCATCAAAATGACGGCCATGTCCCTGAAAGGAGACTTGGGGAGGAGAGAAAAAGCATTGGAGTGGTTGAGGAGTAAATCGCCAAATGCCCAATAGACAGCCGATGCAGAAGGTAAGGTCAAAGTCAACACATAGAGTGTGGCTACCAAATATATGGATTTGAACTTTTGGGGTTTCCACATAGCATGCATTATCTCTCTGCAAAACAAAACACACAAATTTAATTAATTATTTTGTGTTTCAATTAATTATTTATTGCTAATCCTTTTTTTTTAATGTAATAATTGTTAGTTTTTACTTTACCTTAATTCAAGACTTTATTTTTTCAAGAATTAATTATCGGTGCAGAGATATCTCAGGTAATAATAACAACAGAGTAGTGATAGACTGATAGGGCTTTAATGCTGAAATAATTTATTTCAATATTTATGCTTTCTGCAAGAAATTAGGTGAGGCTGTGTAGGCTGCCTAAAATCGCTTTATAACTAATATAACAAAAATATTTGATAAAATTATAATATAAACTAGTTGAAAAATAATTTTTTAATAAGCTTTTTTTAAAAAATTACCTAGATTAGCATATGAGAATAACTCTAAACTTTTTAAGAAAACTTCATACTAACGAAACTTATTTGAATATAACAATTTTACTAAATAAGATATAAAGTAATTAATCTTGTTTGCCAAACAGCGTCCAACTTATATATAGTTTTAAAAGATCATATTATATTAAATTAGTGTAGATTTTAGTTGAAAATTAAAGTTTTCATCAATACAAATCAACTATTACTCATAAAAATTAAAAAGTGTAGACAAAGGACAGCAAAACCTGAGAAAAGCAAATTATCGAAAGATCTGTTGCTTTTAATTTCCAGTACTTTTAAAAGGACAAAAAAAAAATGAAAAATAAAACAAACTTAGGCAAAAGAGAGGAAAAAAACCAAAGCCATACAATAAAAAATAAAAAAATAAAAAATAAAATAAAAAAGTGCATAAAATCCAAGAAAAGGACTACCCATGACCCATCAGGCCCTTAAACTAAACACAGAGGAATTAATAAATAGATTGGTCCTTGTTTATATCTCATGGTCAGATCATGTCATTGTCGATTTTATCCTATGTCGAGTCCTTTTCATAAAATCAATAAAATTTCTCCTTTTCAAATAACATTTTTATCCAGCTTGACAAAGACCAAACAAAAAATAAATAAATAAATAAAATGAGATATAGAAATTAACAACATAAATTAAAATAATAACATAAAATAAATATTTGAAGATATAATATATGTCTTACACTGTAACTGCATGTCCCCCAAATGTGTAGAGAATGTTGGTGGCCCCTGTGAAATACAAAACCATCCTTGCTGGCCCCGAATGCTTAACACCCTCCACCTGATTAATTTAATAATGTTCGTAAATTTAGAGTCGTTAAACGAATCGAGCTGCTATAGACTTTTGAAAACTAATTGAGTTTGATTCGTCCATTGACTTAAATTCGGGTTCGAACATCTAATCGAGCTCATATATTGAACACACATAGAGCCAAACCGAGTTTTATATGAAACAATTTAGTCGAACTTGTTCGCGAACAACCATTATCATGTTCGTCAATAGCTTGTTTAAGGTTTCAGATTTATTCGGATTGTTTATAAATCAAGCACGAACTTGAACATGAGCTATACTACGGCTTAACTCGAATGAAACAGAGATCCACAATCAATATATTTAAAAATGTCCATTTTTAAAAATTAATTCAATAAACCGAGCCATAGACTTGTGAAAACCTGAGTTTGATTCATTCACAGACTTAAAATTTGAGTTCGGACAGCTTATCAAACTCATTTATTAAACAAACAGAGAGGCAAATCAATCGAGTTTATTTGCAAACAGATCATTTTTTGAATGAGTTTATATGAAACAATTCAGTCGAACTCGTTGGGTGAACAACCATTTCATATTAGTCAATAGGTTTAAGGTTTTAGATTTATTCAACTCATTTATCGATCGAGTACGAACTTGAACATTAGTTACTCGGTTCAACTCGAATAAAACTCAGATCCACAATCAATATACATAACAAAAAAAGGTCAAAATTTCAGAATTATTGAAATAGAAAGATATAATTAATTTAAGAATGTAGATTTTAGAATAATGATAGAAATGTTTACCTGTCCATGTAATAAGGAGGCAATAGTGAGGTACCAAGCTGTATAAGTGGTCATAATCAAACCCAAAAAAGACCAAATTCTGTAATTATGGAAAGATGGTATGAACACTGTTGTAGCACAGCATGCTCCGAATATATAAGTCCATGTCCTTTTGTCCAAGTTGTCATTTATGTAATAAATATTGCTGCATAAAAAAGAACACACTTTTATAATTATTATTTTTTTTCGAAATGACATAATATTAATAAAAAAAAAATAGAAGAAGAATAGCTAAATCCTGACACTACAAGTTACAACACAAACATAAACTAAAAGGAAAACAAAATCTACACTAACATACCCCAAATTCCAGACTAGCAAACAAACAATTAAAAAATTACAAGGAATAAACAAATAAACACACTAAAAACTTAATTCAGCTCACNGTTAGGTAGATACCTTGCACAGGCAATGAGCTGAATTACAGATCCAAACAGAAGGAAAGTGCAATTGAAAGCCAAACCCACGTTCCTCCAGTGCTTTCCAAGCAGCCCATCAAGCACCTCAAACCACTAATTTCATAATTAAAAAAAATGAAAAATAAAATAAAACTAAAAAAACAAACATTGGTCAGAGAAAAAAATAAATTTTAAATACGGTACTCGTTGTCCTTTTTTCCTAGGTTTGGTGTACCTCTGCATAACTAAAAATTACTCATTTTTTCTTTTTTTCTTTCCAGCTCAAGTGTTCAGGGACCAATTTGCAATTACAAGAAGAAAAAAATCGAACAAGAACCTGAATGACATGATTTCTAAAATCAAATTTCTCCCTCTCTTTTCTGGTTCTGTACTCAACGTAGAGAATGCTGATAAGGTACGCCGTCCAGCTGCCCATTACGCCGTAAAACAGCTGGAAAAGAATTCCTGACATCATTCCCAGCTGAGAAAACGAGTAAGGCAACGTCAGCAGAACCTGAGCCACCTGATTAAATCACAAGACACAAATTCAACATTTTATTTTAAAAACAAAAAAAAAAAAGAAAAAGTGAGGATTTCATCATTCTATAGTACAGTCACCGAGTTTTTTACAGTTCGAGAGAAAACAAAAAAAATGGTGGATTTCAGATTAATTCTTCATACTGCAGTNTTGGATTAATTCTTTATTTATATTGCAGTGCAGTTATCGGATTTTTCACTGACTTGATTAGAAGCGCAGCTGAACCAAGCATCGTAAGTCGAGCCGCCGTGCCAAAAGAGCTTCGAAACCTTTGACTTTACGTCGGCTGGTTTGCCGCTTGAGCTCTCCATTTCGACGTAATTTCCGACCATAACTGTCTCCACCGCTTTATCAGTGGCCGCCATTGTTAAAGACCTCTATTCTCTGTATTTTGAGTATTGTTCTGTGAAAGTACTATTGGCTAAAACGTGAACTAGTTGGGAAAAAAAAGGGAAATTTCTGTTAATGTGTGAATGTGTTCAAGATGCACTTAACGGATAGAATTATCTTGTATTTATATAGGAAGGGAGGTGCGAGGGGAAAAGGGTACAATTTTTACTGTTTTGTTGGCTAAAGTAGACATGTTCGTGGGCCGGCCTATAAATGGAGTCGTGGTTTTATTGGGTTAGTACACGTTTAAGTATTCTCATAAATTGATTTGGTGGTAGCGAATTTAATAAATAATTTTTTATATTTTTTTATAATATGCTGGCTTGGCTCGAAACCGGTGGGTCAGTTCTGAACCTTGAACAGTCGGTTTAGTGAACCAACCCATATATATATATATCCAGGTCAGTTCATGTTCACATAAAATGTGAATTGAAATCGGCGGTTTCAATCTGAAACCAGTTTTTGGCCACCTCTAAAGAGGACCAACCGAGTGGGTTAAACTGTACCCAATTTGGGTGGGCCATTTGGACCAGTCGACCCGTCATTTTGACTTGTTATTGACTTGGTTGGTCAATACATTTACATATATATTTATTGTGGGATATAATATATTTAATAATTTAGATTCAAAATTTACATTTAAATTATTACTTTTTGTTACTTATATATTTATTTTAGAATTTTTAAAATTAATCTTTCAATTCAACAATCGATTTGGACAATTGAATCGACGACGTGTTAACTCGGAAACAAATTCTAGTGATTAAGGCTTCATTTACTTAAAATGATGGAGTTGGACATTTTAATCCCATCAACTTTACACGTCAGCTTGTGTCCAATGTTTACAAAACATCATGCATTTTAAGAAAAAACAATCAAGCGTTTACTAATCTGGATAAATTGACAAGATAAAAAGAAAAATATGAGGTGACAGCAAAATATATTTATATGACCTAAATCTGTAATTTGGTGGACTTCTAAGCATAAACCGAACATTTTACATGCCAAATTTTGGACAAAATTGTGATTTTTAAGGTGGGATTAAAATGTCCCATCTTCAAGATCGAACAAAATAATTTTATCAATCGTGTATAAAAGTGTGGAACCCACATGACACATCAACTTATTATTCAATCTCATCATATTTAGTAAACATTGGATAACAGGAGTTATCCAAACACATCCTATCAAATAAAAGAGGTCTAAGAGTTTGAAAAAATTGGTACAATTGAGAATAGCGATTTTATTTTGGAGAAGTCCATAAACCCGTTTTTCGGGGAGATTTTTGACGAATAATTAGTTGTTTGTTTTTCGCGTCTCCTTTAATTTAATTAAATGAAAATAATTAAACCCTGCACTTTTTGTCTAGGTGTAAACGAAAATTGACTATGCATGCTTTTTAATTTTAATATTTTATTGATTGTTTTGGAGGATAATTATGGAGGCGTGGTAGGAGTTGTCCGCACGGGTGGGGTTTCTCCACTTCCAACATTACTAATGTCAAATTAGAGGAGTGTGTATAGTAATAATTATTAATTAATTATCCTATCTTTTTACCAATTTTCTTGGTTTTCATTTCCCCTAGTAGTAGATGATGATAAAATCAAGATAGTGTGAAGATGTGGCAAGAGATTTTTTTTCCTCTTTTGTTGTATTTTCCAATTTATTTAAAAAATAATGCATTCCAATAAAGTTCGGTTGATAATCATATAATGTCTCAAAATGGTATAACATTTGCTTATGCCTTTTTTAACATCAATCTCTATATATAACTCTAATGTCATTTCAGTTTGCTACTTTGTAGCTACATGTGTTTATTTTTTGGGGTTCATAATTTTATGTGTTAATATATTGACTTTTATTCATGCATGTTAAAACTTTTGAACGTGTAAAATACTATGCTAATTTAAATTATAAATATATTTTAAAATTTAATAATTTATCAAATAATTATTTGCTGATTGATTTATATTTTCTTTTAAGATCAATGCATTTCAGAAAACACAATTGATAATTATATAATTTCTCAAAATGGTGTTGTAATCGATATACTGACAACTATACTTATATAATAAGAATTAATATTTATCCAAAATAGTAGGTCAAATTATGGTCAATGTCAGATTTGCATTAAATATTTTTCAAAACTGGTAAGTTTTTGTCCTTTTCACACTTCTAATTAATTATGTCATTTTTCACACTTCTCATTAATTATGTCATTTTTTACACTTCTCATTAATTATGTCCTTTTCACACTTCTCATTAATTATGTCATTTTCACACATCTAATTAATTTATTAATTACGACATAATTATCATAAACCATTCCATCTGAGCTTTTATCGTTAAAATGTATAGCGATCTGTTATGACCTTATCCCATTGATATTTCTATGAAGCGTCCTTATCGCGTTCTATTTTTTGGTAACCACTCTATATCAATAACCGGATATTTGGTTAATGATAACACACGTCTTTATTTCAAGGAGCGAATATTCTTTGACCTTTAATTAATCTGAACTGATTGCCTTGACTTTTCAATTTTTAAAAACTCTTTTTTTAAATATTTCGGCTTAAGATTCGGATTTCATTATACAAGTCATCGGATTGTTTGAATGAAAATGAATGAAAAGAATACCAAAAACAGGTAGCCTTATTCATATAACCAATCCTAAAATATTAGTTTGTTCATCAAAAAGAGACAAATCCTAGAAATCCTAAAATATTAGTTTGTTCACCAATCCTAAAATATTAGTTTGTTCACCAAAAATATTAGTTTGATTTTTAGGATTTGTCTCTTTTGAAAATATTAGTTTGTGATAATGAGGAGTTACCAAATAATCAAACTCATAATGTTGTATACAAGGAGGTTTTTAATAATATATGATTGTTACCGAACTTTTTATGATTCAACAATGTTCCTATGTATTTTAATGATTTCAATTTCGATCCTAATGCACGTGAGGTTATATTATTCTTCTAAATTTTACATCCCGTGCATCGCACGGGTTACGTATTAGTGTATATGGATGAGCCAACAATTAACTCTATAGTATGAATGCATCAAATGATTAAATGATTAAAACATTTTTATACCTGATTTTATGATTACTTTTATATATTTGGTTGTCTTTGCTTCTAATTCGAAAATGACATTACTAACATGACCAGGAAATGATATTACTAATATTTCGAAATAATTGATTGTATATGAGTTACAGCCTGGATTTATGAGATCTTTTAATTAAGTTTCCAAGAACAATGGCGGTTGAAGGGGAGACAAAAAATCAAGTAAAATAATAAGTTTCAAAATAGAGCTAAAATAAAAAAGAGATACAAAATAATAATATTAATAAAAAAATAAAACTGAATGAGGGGAATTATGAGAAATTAGACCATATGATTGCGGGCAAAGAGGGCGTGTTCACTTTTTATGAAGAGCAAAGTTACTTTTATCACATGGTTCAATAACAGTGGGGTTGAGGCCTTGCGGGCTCAAGAATCTATTAAAAGGCCCATACTCCCAAATCTCTTTCTTATTCACATGTTTTTGTTTTTTTCACAATTGTGAATTGCTTCTTTATTTTGAGTTCAATTGGGTATTTTTTTTGTCCTCATTGTGGTATTCTCTACACATAGATATACAAAAATGTCTAAAGAAGAAAGTGATATTAAAAGTGATGTGGTGGAAAGATCCAACCTACAAGATTTTCGGTCGAATCTCGTAGAATTACGAACTAGATCAACCTGCAAAACAACATTGAGAGTGGGTCTCGAGTGTAGATATTCTGATGCATAAGTCAGTTCATGAGTCGATAATAATTTGTATAATGAAAAAATATTGTATAAAAAATGAATCTGAATCCCATATTCTAAAGATCTTAACCGATAATTGGACTAGTTTAATTCAAAAGATGTCATAGAATTCGAACTAAGTCATAGTTGAACTAGTGTTGGATGACAAATCAAAGAGTATAATTGAATATACATTAAGATTAAAATGTAGCAATGAAAAAAAATTAGAAAAAAAAAAAAAATCTAGTGAAAAAACAATAAAAATATTTTTTGATGACTTATAATGTATGTCTGTCTGAATATGTGATTAAAAAGTACTTTTGAGTTCGTTGACAGGAGACACAAGAAGCTTGCATAGCTCTTAAGTTTTGATACTTATGCTTAGTTTTAGTTGGAGCACGAGCTTTATGATTTGCCATTCGGGTCATGTGAAGCTTACTCGACCCTAGCCAAGTAGGTGCACGAGCTTTAAGAATAGCTCGTTGTCCACCTTAAAATTATGGCATTTGATTTCAATTTTGTAAAATGGCGCATGTGTACCTATTTCACATCATAGTAAATTTAGGGGTAATTGCACATTTTTTTTCCATATATTAATTCTCTCATAATAAAATATATTTTATGAGAGACAAAATGACAATATTCTATTAATAAATTAGCTTCTTTTTCCCTCTCTCTCTCTCTCTCCCATGTGTGATTGCTTGTATAGTTGTATTTTATTGTGTTTGTTTTATTTTATGTTGGTTATCCTATAGTAGTAGAGTGGTTTTATTCTCGACTGGTTATGTTATGCTTATTTTCTGTCGATTTGAAATAATGGTTAATTGATTCGTGTCAATGCTTATGTAGAATACATTCTATACCGTGCGCCGCTCATCTGAAGATTATTTCTAATTGGTTGAATGCTGGTCAATCCGAAATTTACATCCTTAGAATTACATTGATACCAGCATGGTTGAAGTCCCGATTTTGACATAAGCTGCATAAAAGTTTCATTTGTGCCAATCTCATCACATACAAAGCTTCTTTCATGCCGACTTCGCCATTCAATGTAAGATGAGTTGCTGTCCACTAACCGGATACATGTCTAATCCCAAAGTCGCGCTGCCATTAACCACTTTGTATGTAGTTGAGCCATCAAACGTGCGTCACGTATAATATAGTGAATTATCAAGGAGTCATGATGATTTTTTACCTAATTTAATTGTAATAACATGCATAAGGTTAAAGCACAGAATACACGCGAAACGCACAAGAGAAATACCAAACACACAAAAAACACAAGAGAAACATGCAAGCTTAATACTCACCCACCACTGCCAGGTGTGCGACCCGAGTCGACCAACAAATTAGTCGGGGTATAGCTCTAGATATCGTGGCTGGCTACTAAAAGAAAAAAAAGCAAGCATTTTTTTCGCCTTGTTCATCTTAATTACGTTTTACATTTGTCGTAATCTTGTGTTGTTGATTTCTAACATCATCAACAAGTTGGATTAATTTGTTTTAATTTTGGAGTTTGTGATGTGTTTGGAATTTAGACTATCTGTAATCTGTGTATAATTCTTCTAAATTCAATTTTGTAGCTGTTTAATTCAGAATTATAGCCTTATTCTACCATATATGTTATTGTTTTGTTTATTAATATGTCTAAACACACATAATATCTTTATAATTAGGACATAGTCAATGACTAAAATTTCCGGACAAACAATAAGTTAGAAAAAAAAGCTCTATTTTTCTGTTTGCTGATTTATTTTGTTTTTTCCCCTACACTTTTGGGGTGCATAATTTTTTTGTTGGTTTGCTTCATCTTCAATTCGTCATCATTTAAGATTCGTTATTGTCTTGTTTTCTCTTTTACAGAGAAAAGCAGTTACAGCCTTATGGGCAGTCTTTTCCTTTCATGTCTCCATTTCTCATTGTGTATGTCCAAAAAAACAATGTGGTATTTTATTGGTAAGTTTTGTCATATTAACTAATTATTAATGAAAATATTATTCTTTTTTGACTCGTGCAAATGTCTTTTAATAGTTAATTAGTTTAATTAGAAAAAAAGAAAAAAAAAAAAAAAA
>BKCP01011626.1:986633-1000227 GCA_008636005.1 Striga asiatica | reverse complement strand
ATTAACCAACTTCCAACTAATAAAATAAGTAATAACTCCCTTAATAGATTCAAATTCAATCATCCTTGTAACACTTTCATGGAAATTACAACTGCATGTTAAAGTGTTTGGTCTCCCTTCCTCTAGAGAGTGAAAAAGTCGAGCTGGCCGTGTTGTTTCTATAACCTACGGTGACTTTATAATCACCCAAGAACCCGATGAAGCTGTAAGAACCATGCTCGTCGGTTTTTCCCTCCAAATCTCCGGTTTTCCATTCTTTTAGGAGCTTATCGACAGTTTCGCCAGCCGGGAGGTTGTTAAAGTCACCGTCTGTGAGGCACATTTGGTAACAGCCGCCTCGTCGAAGGGCCGACCAGAGAATTATGCCGTTGACCGCAGGATGTGAGAAGCCTTCTCGCAGAACTTCTTCTAGGTAGATCGCCTGTGAAATACATGTGTAGAATAATCACATGAGTCAACATAATTGTGGTAATTATCTACATATATAGAGAAATTAGTAGTTTATGAATAATTTTTATAACTTCCTCAGCAAATAATTATTATATTATAGAGAAATTTTGTGTTTCCTACTACAAAAATTAAAGTTTTTTCAAATGAATGTAACTCTGTCTAATTGATTTGTGATAACTAAGTTGAAATTCAAATTACCATATATATATATGGCTAAAATTGTAATTTAATCACTGACCATTCACTATTAGTAATGAAAACACGAATTTCCCATTTTTGCAAATATATAAGCACGCGCAGTCAACAAATTGGACGTTGGATGCTTACATTAACGGCTCGTTAATTAACGTGGAGAGAAGGAAGACGACATACATGTTAAAATTGAGAAAAATAAAGACAAATGCGGTTGATATTCTTATTTAACATATTGTTTTTATATTTTTTTTCTGTTTCAACCAAATTCTCTTGTAGGTCATGTGGCGTTTGAATATGTTGACATTTAATCTCGATTAAAGTGCACGAGTGAGACATTGTCGTTTGATATGTTCACATCTGCTCTCAATTAAGGTTTATGAGTGAGTTCATGATAATATAAGAATTTTCAAATTTTCCTCAAATGTTACAAATTAGATCTTTAAGAGCCACTATTTTTCAATAAGTTGATGTATATTTTTCTTTTATTTATTAAATTTTGACACGCTGTTAATTATTCCATATTTCAAGTCAGACTACGAGCCAGATTTGTAAGCATCAAGAGACAAGAGTAGTCACCTAAATACCAATACAAAATTTCATTATAATCCATTAAAAATTGATCACTTTTGTCAACTAATTTATATTTTATTTCTAAATTGCACTAATAATAATTTTGATTGCCTTATGCTACCAATTTTGGACTACTGCCTAGATCCTCAGCTCCATACTAAAAATAAACTATCCATTTTTATTTATTTATTCATTTTTAACGAAAAAAAAAAAAAGTTAACGCACTCACCTGTGTCTCCTTGCTGAACTTGTCGCTAATATCCACCTCAGTAAGCCAAATGGGCAGGCCCAGCGTCGCGAGCTTGTCAATCACTCCCCTCATAAGCGGCCCATTGGGCTCATCAAAATGTCCCTGCAGCCCAATCCCATCCATAAAAACCCCGCCGGCCCTCAGCCCCCTCAGCCTCTCCACGTAGGCGTCCACCGTGGACTTGCCGTCGCCGCACGTCTCCACCACGTTGAACTCGTTCATGAAAAGAGTGGCCAGCGGGTCGACCCGGTGGGCCGCCGCGAACAGCCCCAGCGCCGCCGCGGGCCCAAGACGCCGCTCGTAGAAGTCGAAGTGGAGCATCTCGTTGCTGACGTCCCAGTGAACGAACTCGCCCCGGTAGTGCGTCAGCAGGCTCCGGACCCGGTCGCACACGGCCGACCCGAGATCCGGACCCGATAGGTTTCGGACCCACCCGGGAGTGTACTCCGGGTTCTCCCAGAAGATGTTGTGGCCGCGGGCCGTGATCCGGTTGGCCCGGACGAAAGCCAGCATTTGGTCCGGGGTGGTGTAGTTCACGCGCCCACGCGCGGGCTCCGTCGCGTTCCATTTGAGCTCGTTCTCGAAAACGGCCGCGTTGAATCGGTCCAGGAACCATTTCTGAGAGGTTTGAAGTGAAAAGTCGCATTATTATTTTTTTCAGCAAAATTGCAAAACAAATCAAATAAATTTTTCGATTTTTGTAATTTAAGTTACTGAGTTTTTTATTTTCTCAACATTTATAGAGGATCTAGAATTTTTAGTTTGAAGCGTCAATAATATAAGATTTACTGTTTTAGTTTTAAGGATTTAGGACAATGGCTATGCTTGAAAATTGGTCTTGTATTACTGTCATCTATCAAAGTGGTTATATATATATATATATATATTTATTTTTTTTTACTTATAATTTTTATCATTTTATGTTTAGTTTGCATATGATGAAAGTTGCAGTTCTTTTCTTAATTTGTATAAACAGAAAAATTGTGCTTAAAATTAGAATTGGAGTAAAGATTGTGATTTGTTTAGCAAAAAAAGACTCTTTTTTCTTGCACAAAATTAATTAGATTACAAACCTGATATGGTGGATTTTCTATAATGGTGCTGGCTATGGCGGACCCAAATGGGAACTCTTTGGAGACTTGCTCTATTCTGATTTCCGCTCCTTGCAATGCTATGCCCTTTTCGTCCGAAATGTGAATGGTGATTGCACGTTTTCTTGCCTGTATGGTAATTGAGCGTTGTTCAATTAAATGTGTCTAGCTCGACTTGTTAAGGCTGGAAAATAGATTTTTTATATAATTTTTTATAGTTCGGCTTGTTAAAGCTCGGGATCGGCCAATTAAGGCTCGAACTTAAACGAGCCGAGGTCGAGCTCGATTTCTAGCTCGTTAAGGGCTCGAGCTCGGCTCGACTCGTTTACAGGTCTAGTAATTCAAATGAGGAAACCATAATTTTGTTTTGTTTAAGGTTCTATCTGTAACTGCACTGCAATCTTTGGATTTTTCACCGTTGGATCAACACACACATAATTTTGTTTTGTTTTAATGTTTACCTCATTGATTTTTGCTTCTTGATTGAGTCTCCATTGATGCTCGGTAAACGGCTGCAAAGAGGCACTTGCGATTTCTATGTCGATATCTAGGCCGCTCGTGTTCTGTGGATAATTTCTTTTTAAAATTTTTCTTTTAGCAATAATCGGTAAACTAAGGAGAAATTTGTTTCGTGAATTGAAACGAAAGCAATGTTTTACGTTGATATAAAGTGTGGATGATTTTGATGGGGATGAGAGTATGAATCCGCCCTTGAGAAACGACCAACACCTCTGTTTTGCGATCACGGTTCCTATGCATTCAAGTGTAGTTTCTTCGGTCACGAGGCTTGCTCTTATGAGGCTCGAATCTGAACCGTTGATTTTGATCCAAACTGTCGTGACAATGGGGAACTTTAGCCTAATTAGCTAAATTAACAAAATCTTTTTAAAAAAAGGATGACTTTTATTGTTTGTTTTCGTGATCGAACGAAATCTTGAAATGTTAATGCTGATAAACGAGCACAGAAAATAACCGCCTGTGAATATCACGTATATATAAAAAAAAGAGAGGCTAACTCAACTCGAAAAACAATATCGGGTGCCTTGATCAAGATTTTGAAGTGTAAACGAAGGTGAAATGTTAACTCGAATGCCATCGCTCGAATTCAAACGTCGAAATTCGGGGATTTGATTCTCGAGCATCCCTCCATTGTAGAGTGGCTCCTCGGGTTGCGGTTTACACTGTGCACAATATGCATATCTCATTAATAAATTTGCATTAATATAGAGAAAAAAAGGGAGCAATTGGGAACATTCACAATTATCTTCGTTTCGACTTTAGGGTAACTCTTATGATTTCGCAGAACCTCAAGGGGATTTTTGTTACTCGGAAGAAAAGAGTTGTGTGTGTAGTGTACCTCGGTGTAAGCCGATGAATCGTAGAGTGGCCCATCTGCAATAGACAAGTGTCGTTACTTTTAAAACGAGAGAGAGAGAGAGAGAGAGAGAGAGAGAGAGAGAGAGAGAGAGAGAACCGTAAGACGATGAAGTGAGAAGGTGTGAGCCAAGGAAGAAGAGCAAAAGTATAGGGAGTTTTTCCATGCTCTTTAGCTTTTGCATATTAAAACCAAATGGAGCTGCAAAGAATAAGTAAAAAAAGATTGGTGTTAGAAAACAAAATGGAGCAGCAAAGAATAAGTAAAAAAAGGATTGGTGTTAGAAAACAAACAGAAAAAAAAGACAACAATATTGAAGACACACTCACAAGTGGAGCAGTAGTTTGTTAGGGAGAACCGTGAAAATTCACATGCTACCACAAAAAGAGGGGGGAAAAAGGCTTTGCTTCTTTCATTTATATACACATGTTGTTACCTGATTAAAACTTTATAACAATATTAGCTAGGACAATGTTTTTTAACAACTTGTTACAATATATGATACATATTTGTACATAATCACATAGTTAGGATTCAATTTTACATTTTCATAAGTATGGAAAAGTATGTCAAATTTGGTGATATTTGTACATAATCACATAGTTGGGATTCAATATTACATTTGCATAAGTATAGAAAAATATGTCAAACCTAAATAAACCAAGGATCCTGATCGACTTGTCTACAAGTCTTCTATTGATTTTGATCACTATTTTTTGTTGGGTTTCATTTTGCCTCTAACTTTTAAGTAGTTGCAATTCGGTATACTAATATTTATATTTCACCAATTTCACCTAATATTTTTTTAGGGTTTCCATTTTATTTCTTTATTTCTATTTTTATTTAGTCATATCTAATCCTTATTTTCGGCATATATCAAATCGAAACTCTTGACCTTGACACATCCAATGGTTTCCACTTTCTGGCAAACTAAAGATTGAACTTTATTTATGCTATGTTTGATAAAACTAGCTGATAAGCTAACTGATAGCTGATAAGCTAACTTATAGCTGATATGTAATTTTTGAGCTTATAGCTTATAGCTTATGACTTATAACTGAAAAACTAGCTTATATGATAAAAATGTTTAGTAAAATTAGCTGATAAACTAGCTAAAATAAAAAATTCAACTAACTTATTTGAAAAGCTACCTAAAGTAGCTTATGAGATAAGCTCGAACTTTTTAAAAAAGCTCGTCCTATAAACGCGACTTATTTGGATACAAGAAGCTTATAAGTTAACCAAATAAGCTATAAACTAGCTTATTTGGCTTACCAAACACAGTAGTGGCAACTTATAATTAGGGAAGAGATTTATGATAGAAGGTTGTGATTAATTCCCGTAACTTGGTCTTCAATACAACTGATTTAGGCTATGTTTGTAAAAGAATAAACTCAATCCATATTAATTTATACTCAAAATTTAACTCAACCACATTATCCTCAATATTATCAATATAATTAAATAATAACAATAAATCATTTTACACATCATATCAACTTTATTTAATTCACTATTCATCTACTCACATAATTTTAACTAGCCATCACTCCATATCTCTCTCTTCTACTGTTACATCAAATCTATTTTAATTATTTTAAATATTATTTTAATATAAACTCAAAATTCTACTAACAACTAACGATAACACTTTTTCTAAATTAATTATAGTTAACTAAAAAAACTTCATTTGAGTTAATTTGAGTGAATTTATTCTTTTACAAACACTCCCTTAAGTCGAGGGAAATAGGTACACACCTATAAAAGGACAATTGACTTACCTCCTCGTGCACCCGTGTTTATGTCTGTACTTGTAGTTAAAGAATCATTTTAAATTATCATTGAATATTGTGGTGCAATATAATTTGTCTATTGAATTTCTTTTATACAAATTATAGTGTGACACAGTGTAATTTTTGAGTGGATCGACTCGTCATACTACTTGAACAAAAATGAATACTTATATTATTAAATATCATATTTATGTTATGATGTTTCTGAAAGTATGATATTTTCTAATTAAAGTATGCATATTTATAAAAATAGTATGTCGGGTTAATGGTTAAGTTGGGCCTAACAAAAGACCAACTAAAAAATTTAATAGCCTCATAAATCTAGAGATTTTTTATCGTATTTTCTTTTCCAAATTCTAATTTGCATCTAAAATTGTCATCAAACTCGACAGTTTTAAACATTACGAAATCGATATCGAGTAATAATATTCGAGTGAGCTAACTTTTGATACGTCTGTGGAGTTAACGAGATTACTGAAATTTCCAAATTAAATCTAAATTGCAAAATTTACCTTTAAGCCCGAGGATTTGCATAGATTGACAAAAGGTACCAAAAGTATCTCACGAGGACAAGACTAATAATCATAATGGGAAAAACGTATGAGACTTGTATGAATGTGGGCATGGTTTCTTAAGGCAATAGAACTTGCTCATGGTAGTTCCCCAGTCTATATGACCATTATTACAACTTTGCATGCTTGTACGAGGGACCAATATATCAGTACCACATCACACAGCACGCTTGATCCAACTTTCGATAAAATACTAGACGACATCTGGAAAGTTAATGGACGAAGATGAGAAACAGACAAAAGATCAAGGGCGAAACTTGCATAAAATTAGAAATTATTGTACCGAGTGCGTGCAAAAATGGAAAATGACCAAAGACAATGGACTAATATTGCAATTTTCGCAACTTTTTTCGCTTTTCATTAGAGTTCAAAATATTGTTACACGCTCATTCCACCTGATAATGCATATAAAAAACAAACACACACACACACACACAATAAGGCAAGCCTCCGACTATAGTCTATAAAACTGGCGCCAATGAATTAGGATTATGCTTGGCGCTGGAGCTCGTAACCTCTTTGCACGCATTGTCTAAAATGCTTAAGGAATCCCTAACGATCACAAAATGGGCAATGGATCGGCTTCATTTCGGTATTAGTGATATACAAGCCGAGCTCGAGCTCGACTTCAGGATCGTTTATTTAATGAGTTCGGCTCGGCTCGTTTACAAGTTAATATATTATAATTTAATAAGAAATTTTTATAAATATGTAAATAAATAGAGATTTGTACACAGGGTAAATTTTCTCATTTTCTCATGCAGGTTTGTGCCCATTTGTATAACCCATCAAGACAGACCATCAGGCCCAAATCCAATTTCAACTTTGGACCCAAAAGAATAAAAATTTAACACATCCCAAAGAGAGAAAATAACAATTGCACAAAAGGAGTGTCTCATTCACAGTCACTGTTTTCGTTCTTTTCACTGCTCGTGGAGTTCGCGCGCAAAATTATGCTTATGCGTTATATGTTCAGTGTTTAATGGCGGCAATGGGATGAACGATCCAGAATTGCGACGAGAGATCTCCGTTTTGCTGAGTTGTTTTTTAGCTGTTCTAGTTCTCATTTTCATCGCTCTTTCCTTCTATCCACAGGTAACAATATCATGTTCTTTTCCTAATGTTTTTCGAGCCTTAGCATCTTATGTTGTGTGATTTGATTGATTCCACTTTGTGTTTTTGTTTTGTGATGATTGAGCCGAGTGATTGAGCTGATTTAGCAGTTGTGCCAGTTCATCTGTTTTGGGTCTATTTGGGATTTGTAGTCTTGGCTTTTTTGCCGGTGGGGCGTGGGAAGTGTAAATTGCAGTTTCTAATTTGTTGGAAAAAAAATGAAGAATTGGACCTTTGTGGCATTTGATGAAAAGCTATGAACTGCTCATATGAAGTGATAATGAGTCGAGTGATTTGAGTTGTAGAAATGAAGACCAGTACTTTGATTCACTGCATTGGATTGCATATGTGGAGTTGCAAAAAATGGAAAAGAAAAAAAAAAAAAAAATAGAAGGGGCATTCTGAACAGTGAGAAATGAGAATTGGATATGTGATCATTGTTGTTTTTTAGCATATGGAAAACAGTTGTTGCATATGCATCCTTGCCAACCACCTATAACACTAAGAACATAAATTGAAATCTCTATAAACGGACGTAATAGGACTCTGAAGAAACATCGTAGAAACTAAATGACTAAGTACTTGGTACATATCATGTAAAATTATCTTGAATTTGAGGCATTGGTTTTTTTTCCATCTTTAACCTATATTGTGGAGCATTCATTTTTTGTTTTTTTCTAATTTCTTCTATTTGTATGTCCGAGAGGTGGAAACACTGGAACAGGTATAGGAGATAACGAATAGAGTGTTTTTGGATGTTGGCATAGATAAAACAACCTATAGGTATGACCATAGTTCTTATATCAAATCCATATTTCAGGCCAATTTTCGAAAAGCATTGCACACAGTCTATGCCAGATCATTTTGTGATTTGTATGTGTTCTGATTTTGGTGGAGCCATTGACTGTTCACTTTCTATCAATGAGGTATAATTCACGATAACACTCAAATCTGGTTAGATATTGTTATAATGATCAGGGGTCAAGTCATCAAAATTGTCACAAGGCTATGTTTGGTAGATAAATAAGCTAGCTTATGGCTTATTTGGTTAGCTTATAAGTTTCTTGTATTCAATTAAGTTTCGTTTGTTAGGACGAGCTTTTCTAAAAAGCTAGCTTATCTCATAAGTTTCTTTGGGTAGCTTTTCAAATAAGCTCGTTGAAATTTAATTTCAGCTAGCTTATCAGTAATTTTACCGAATACTTTTATCATATAAGCTAGCTTTTCAGCTATAAGTTATAAGCTATAAGCTTGAAAATCACTTATAAGCTATAAGCTAGCTTATCAGCTAGTTTTACCAAACATAGCCTAAACCTCCGTAATCTAATGGCTCACAGTTTTTCATTACAACAGTCAAGGCTTACTCTTATGTATGGTTCCGAGATGGAGTTGTGAACAACATATGCACTTCTCAATAAAATTGCTTTGACTGTTAGATATTTCTGTCAATTGCTTGATAGTATCTTTGCATGACATAAATGGCTGTCTTTTCTTATTGTAAATTGGCTCTTGAAAAAGTTTGTTCACTCTGTACCACATGATTTTTGAATCCCTCTCTCCATGGTTTACATAATTTGCTCATGAAATGCAGTAGTCGTGGATTATATGTAAACTCATATGCTTCCGCAGAATGTGAGTTGCTATCGCAGAAAAAACATATAATAGTTGATAATTGCAAGTTAAATAGCTTTTGCTTATAAGACCTTAAAGGTTGAGTTAATTAAATTTAGAATATTTTGTGTCTAATTTGTAAAAAGAAACTAGTGGTTTGTTAAAGCTCCATCAGGAGCTGAAATAGAAATCTTAAGTATCCTTATCTGCTTTAAAATTCTAATAAAAAAAGTTAGATTTTGCTTGATGTGCATACACTTCCGTGTCAAATTTGTTAAGATATGGAAAATTGAGTTGGAAAACAAAACATTTTTTTTATAGTTCGTGCTCTGCCTCCGATGACTGTATTATCTGTTTTTCTCTGAATATATAGCAAGTCATATATGGGAGTATATGGGATGACCGTAGAAAAAAAAAATATTTGCAAGATAGAGGGTTGATAATAGTCATTTTTCTTGTCAATGAAAAGTTATTTTGGTGAAACCCATGTGCTGGGGTTTAACGTTAATATGCATTTTTATATAACAATCAGATTATATTAGGAGCATATAGTAGTTTAATAGGACATTAATTGATCAAATAATTTTGTATTGTAATGACATTCTCAAGAGTGTTCTATTAGTTGCCCCATGTTTTGCACTTGTTGTCCATTTGCATTTTGTCTCTGCTTCCAGATGGAAAACATTTCAACATTCTGATGTAATCAGAACGAGTATGAGGCTCAAAATCAAAGACCAAATTGAGCAAGAATTGCTTACGCACCTTAACGTATTTGTTTTATACATAATATCTGCATACTTCCGCATGGGATATATGAGACTCGTTTATATATCATTCAAATGTACTAAAGGACACTGTGAAGAGGCATTTCATACTAAAAAGTTTTCTCCTTTCCCTTCATGTAGCCACATGTAACGTCGGATTTTTTATAAATTGGTAGATTAAACTTTCACAACATAAAAAGTTAGATTATCAGATAAGATATGCGTCCAATTATGATGAGTTCGGTGCATTATATAGCTGTACAAAATTGGTAAGGAAATTTCTTTTCATAGTGTGTGCACTGATTTTTTGCTGATTTGCTTTGACATATATATCTTTCTAGACTCTAGTGCTTGTAAACTTGTGAAATTTTCTTGATTCTCTTTGTCACATCTTTTTAATTTCAAGCGAAGTTACATTAAACTAATATTAGCCTTATCCTATGTACTTGGGCCCAATTAATGTATGCTCTGTTTTGATCATTACACTCCATGGTGGGGCATTTTTTGTGGGAAAACTCAGAACTTGGGATCCGAAATTTCCAAGTCTAAAGTGCTTGAGGAGAGATTTTAAAGTGGAATAGTAACTTTTTTCTTTCCTTTGCTTGAACGTGAAGATTACCTGAGCAACTCATAGCTAAGATTTGAAGATTTCAAGGTTTTTCATATAAATAGGGGACCATTTCATGTGTTGCATATAAATTCACCTTTGGACCGTTGGATCAACACACACCTACACGCAGTGTGAGTGTGTATGATTGGATGTTTAAAACCCCATGAGGGCAGCACCCATAGGGGTAAGATTGACTTTTCTTGGGATTAATGAAAAAACACTCAGAAATTTATGTTTGAAATGTTTTTCTTCATTATGAAGTCAACCAGTCAAGTCTCAATAGGGTCTTGTAATTATATCCCTTTTATCAATGGTAGTTTCATTTTCTAAAGAGAATACAAATAAAATAATGTACTACTATGCAACATTCTATTCTATAGGGTCCCCCCCCACTCCCCCATAATACAATCATGAACCTATCTAATGTGGCCACACTTGTAATATTGCACAACACAAGTGGCAAACTGACCCATCATATTCTATATAAACATCAAAAAACAAAAAACATCACTCATCCATAATTGTTCAACCATTCTTATCATCAAGCTCAGCTCAGCTAAGCAAGAAAATTGACCATCATGGCCATGGCTTTCAAGATGGTAAACACACAAAAAACACACACACACTTTTTTATTACTTTGTGTTTTATTTATTTATTTATTTCTAAATATTATTTAATTACAGGCGACGATGGGTATGAAGGTCGCTGAGGAGTGCAAGGAGTCGTTCATGGAGATGAAGTGGAAGAAGGTGCATAGGTACATAGTGTTCAAGATCGACGAGGGGTCCAAGCGGCTGACTGTGGACAAGGTGGGGCCCGCCGCACAAGGGTACGATGACCTGGCGGCAGCTCTGCCAGACGATGACTGCCGATATGCTGTCTTTGATTTCGATTTTGTCACCGTAGACAATTGTCGCAAGAGCAAGATCTTCTTCATTGCATGGTAATGTGACTTTTTGTGTGTTTTGTACTTTATACAGTTGGCTCTTATGTCAGACTATCTTAACTTGTAGGTAGGGCTGCAAACGAACCGAGCCGATTGATTTTTTTTTTTTTTACCTGCTCGAGCTCGATTTATGATGCTCGAGATTGACTCGACAAAAGAAGACAATCGCTCGAGCTCGGCTCAAAATCGGTTGACATAAAAATGCTCGAAAGGTTGCTCACTCGGCTCGAGTTCAACTCAAATTTCAAGTAAAATTACGATTAAGTACACCTATTAAAATATTACAATATCTATATATAAGGAGTAGTGTAGTAATTCACTACATATCTCGAGCCGCTCGCGAGTGGCTCGACCTTCCAAAGCCTATGCTGCAGATCGACTCAATAACATGTTTGAGTCGCTTGAGCCGAACTTTGACTCGAGCGCTCGCGAGCCTCTCGGTTCTTTTGCAGCCCTAGTTGTAGGTCAGCATACTTTTGTTAGAAAATGTCATACTTTAGAAAACATCATAAACATAAGTATTATGACAGAGTGTATGACATTTGATAATATATGTATACATTTTTGTTCATACAGTAGAGTGTGACAGGCTGTCTCACGCGAATTTGATTGAATTACTAGTTACAAGAATTACTATGAGATTTATGATTAAATTTATGGAATGATTGTGTATTGTGTTCTTAAGTTGTATATGATCAATCGAGACCTGCAATAATTGGAACAGGCCATATTCATGATTGAACTACTCGAGTTAAAAAAATAATATGATTTTGCTTTCTTGAAAGCTAATTAATGACATGTTTATCTTATTGATAGATAATTAATAAAAAAGATAATTGATGGGTTTGAATATTTATTAATTTACAGGGCCCCAACAGCATCAAGAATTAGAGCCAAAATGCTTTATGCAACCTCAAAAGATGGATTGAGGAGAGCTTTAGATGGCATCCATTTTGAACTCCAAGCTACAGATCCAACTGAAATGGGATTTGATGTCATTAAGGACAGACTCGTATAATTGAGAAGTATTAATGATGTTTTAGTCCATGATTATTTCATAATTATAATTTACGATTTATGAAATCATCATTTATGATTTATGAAATCATCAGGTAGTGGGGTCATGTTACTTTACATAATTAATTTAATTATTCCACTTTACCTAATAAATTTAATTATGCCACTTTGATATGTTAGGTCTACCATCAATTTTTCCAAAGTGGGGTGCTCTTAAGTTTTTCAATTCACCCTCTAATTACCTTTTTCTACTTTGTTCTTGTAATGTTACAAATGTTCTTTATGCTTTCATTTGATCACTATAATTTTAGAAATATAAATGGATAATACAAATATGTTCATGGAATATAAGTGAATTATCTTATATTATAGAATTAAAGTTTCTATATTAGTGAAATGACTAAAAAAAGATGCCAAGAAACTAGCAAACTTGATAGTTAGACTATCATAGTTTTTTCAGATTAGAACGTGGTATTCTAAAAAACAATATATACACAAGTATATTATTTCATTATTTCATAGCATGAATATGTATTTATGTTAAAAAAGTATGGTGAGCTCGGTTAGGCTCGTAACATTTAAGAATATAAGAAGTTATGGTTACTATTATTTGCAGCTGGCATGACTTTTTAGCTAACTTCAGCAAAATTAAAAACACAGTGAGTCAATGACGAGAAAAAATTTATGATATGAAATGTTGCATAGTTACATAAAAAGCTGGCAAATCACACTTCTAAGTGTCACATTAATTTTGCAAAAATTTATAATGATAAGTATCACAATCCATACCAAAAAACATAAATTAATTGCTCAAAAGTTCATTATTCTTTTAATAATTCATTCGAAATGCTCTTCCACTTTAACTTTTGCAGTTGGACTAACTACAACTTCAATTAAAAATGTTAAAATCAATTAGGGAACCTTACATCAATCAATTAATCCCGTTCAATCGGATCGCCACTGGGCCTATAAAGCCCATCGAATGACAATGGATATTATAAGTTGCGCACATTCTTCTAATTGGGCTTTTCAGATGTTTTCTTCTCTTTTATTTTCTTTCATTTTTTAATTCAACTAATTTTTTATATTCCTCCTGTAAATAAATACAATTTTTTTTTTAAATATATATCAGAAACTTTTCATAATCTTATGTGTTAATATTTTTATATTTCATAATTTCAAGTATCATTTTTTGCTGTCTTGCAATTGCCCATATAGAAACTCTGCTAGTTTAAT
>BKCP01011626.1:952072-986535 GCA_008636005.1 Striga asiatica | reverse complement strand
CATTTAATTTTATTATTCTCATGCATTAAATTTTGTTCTCCTCCAAAATTTTCAGCATTCAGTTTCATTTTTAAGTTACAAAATAACTTGCTTGAATGCCTAAATCAGGGGCGTAGCCTTATTGATGCCAGTGTAGGCCTAAGCCCACCCTGAATTAAAAAAAAAAATAAAATAAAATACATTTTATATATCTTATTCAAAACAAGTTTTATAGTCTATTAATAAAAGAATAAAGAATAAGAAACAATACTTGTGAGAGCACAAAGAAGAAAAAAATAAATAAAAAATAGAGAAAATAAATCACTCTTCTTGTTGATTTTGGTAAAAGTAAATCTAGTCCACTCGCTAGATTCGGCTCAGAAGATGTCTTATTCAGTTTTCGGGTTGTTCTCTAGTTTGTAATTATGTGTTTTTTTTCTATAAAATTTTTATCGTTTCGAAAAAAAATCTAGTCCTTCTTTTTATTAGATTTGGTATAAATATTTAAACTTGTAGTTATTTGAGTGTCGTTTCTTAGAAGACTATGTTCACATATTTAAATTTGTGTGTGATTGATAACTTAAATTTTAGGGCTCTTCAAAGTTAGATAAATTAGATAAAGCATATTATATATCGTAATTTATTTTTATATGGAGAAATATGTTTATAAATAGTCTTGACAAAAAAGTGCATTTGAAAAATATTTCAAATTAGTTACTTTTAGTCCAAATATACTTGAGGTTAATTTTAATATTGTTGTGCTGAAAGAAAATGTAAATACCATATTGTAGAGTCATACCAAGCTATGAAAACTTATAAGAATTACTATGAATGTGTATTATTGTATTTAAACTTTGTTATGATGTATTATATTTATCTTCCAAAAATAAGTAGGCCACCACTCATTTCATGAGCTAGATCCGCCCCTGGCCTAAATTATGAACATAAATCAATCAAGGGAGTTACAAAACTATACTCAAATTTTAAGTCACAACAATCATGAAAATGACCGGATAATTTAGCATAAAGAAAATGGTTGTAACGGCTCTTCCATATCAATTACTTGATCAAAATCAATTTTGAGAATTATTTTCTTAATTCATATTATTTTTCATGAATTAAATTATGATTTATTTTTGTTTTTTTATATTGTTATCTTATAAAGTATTCTTTTATGTGCAAATGCACAAGTTGATTACTAGTCTTATGTGAAACTCATCAATTTACCTAAAATGTGAATGGAAACTCAGCTTGGTTAACAAAATCAAATTTAAAATATTCAGCCATTGAAGCTCAACACGTACTTGGCTCATCCTAAATTGGGATTATATTTAAGTTAGAGGTTGAATTATTGATTTCTCTAGCAAATCGAAGTCACCACGGCTGAATACAGTTAACCAACATGTTAACTAATGGATTACGATAAGTTGGATTGGATTTTGCTGTTTTATTTTTATGCACTGGAGAATGCCGAAGGCAGGGCTAGTGACTAGAGTGACATCGTAACAGTTTTATAGTTCATTCTGCAACACGTTTTGAACTATTTTAAATTTCAATTTATGCATTTGGAATCACATTGGACTCCAGTGGAGTAATCTATTATACAATCATTAAGTTCCCGACTATGGGATGAATGAAATTCGTTATATAAATCGGTTAATAAAATAATCAAAAAAGTTTTATATACAATCGTAGTTCTATCTGAATAAATATATATATATATATATATATATATTCTCCAAGACAATATCATTTTTTTTTTCTTCACCCGTGAGTTTTGAAGGACATCATAACTATTCCATATAAGAGAAGTGGTATGGTCATCATAAAAAACTCGATTATTATTATGCAAATAATATATTATCCGAATGATAGAAATATGAGAGACTAACTTGATCATCCGAGTTTCTATGTCACGAACCTCCTAGGCGCTTTACATGTCTCAAAATGAGGACGTCAGGAGGAGTCCAAGAAGACCAATCACCTAAACTGGGTATATTTGATATATCTCTATCACCTTTAAAATCAACATATCATTATATATCCACATCACTTTTTATCATCCATCATCATCCCATTATATCAGAATAACTTTACTCTTGCCATTATAGTCTCATTATGTTTCACTGCTCAAGTTTCAAACTAAACTTACCAAGAAAAGAGCTCATTAAGTTGCACAAGCCTACAAAGTAAGTCAACAAAAGCTCCAGTCAATATGTTTTTAGTTTTTACACTCTTCTAAAGGTTCAACTAGGTTGATTTTGTTAATTTTCCAATAAACCTAAGTTTGAAATTTCGATTCGACTCGTTTCGTTCGCGCCCTATACATGTTTTTGTGAAAAAACTGAAATTTCAGGCACTCTCAATTATGTTGCAAATCCATTAATGTCGGATAAGTACTATCAAAGTTTTATAGTTAATCTCTACGAAACACATACTTTATAAGGGAAAATCAAACTTATCTCAATAACCAAAATTACGCAATAGTGTATAACTCAAACAATTTGACTACACCAATAATATTATTCAAAGAGGTTGGTAATTGTTGCTTGGATTGTGTAATTTTATAGTAAACTCAATTCAACTTATTCACACATAGTTTATTATCATTAATTTACACAAACTTATATGTATACTCATATAACTTTGAGTTGATCCAATGTTAATGAACATGTGTTCACTATGTAGCAAGTTCAAACTGTAAAATATGAAAAAATCGCGTTGTGCAAACACTTTATGAATGCGACTTCATAAAGGCGTGTAGGCTTGTCTTGTCGAACAAGTCCCCTTCTACATAACTTTCCTCGTCTGCACATCAATTCATTTTGTGAGCTTCGAGAATTAAGAACAATATAAAGAGAAGAAAAGAAAAGGGGCAAATCAGTAGCAGATCGAAGCTCCTCAAAAGCTTACGAAATTCCATAGAGCAGAGACTGAGTTATGGCACGATACGATCGCGCAATCACTGTTTTCTCACCGGACGGCCACCTTTTCCAGGTCGAGTACGCTCTCGAAGCTGTGCGCAAGGGGAACGCCGCCGTCGGAGTTCGTGGCACCGACACCATCGTGCTCGCCGTCGAGAAAAAGTCCACCCCTAAGCTGCAAGATTCTAGGTTTGCTCATCTCTTTCTCTCTCTCACGCACGCACGCACACACATTCTGGAATCGAGAGGTGTAGTTGTCTTAACTCTGATGATTTGTTGTGGGGGTTTAAATGAGCTGTGGAATGTGCCTAGGGTTTAAGGGTTGTTAGAGTCGAGAGTTGTAACTGTCTCAACTCTGATGATTTCTTGTGGGAGGTTTAGATGAGCTTTGGAATGTGGCTAGGGTTCAAGGGTTGTTATAGTGAGATGTATTAACTTTTACCACAGAGAGATTTAAAGTTAATTGTAGTACTGAAGATTCAGTGTTTGAATTTCTGATATTTGTCATCTGAAATATGTTTCGTAGTATAATTGTTGCTCCTGATGTCTCAATTTATTGCAGAATGTGATACTTTTTTATGGTTTTACTGTTGTGGGATGTGGGTTGAGTCATCATTTAGTTGTATAGATTAGAACCTTTATGTGGGGATTGCCTGCGAATGAGGGGAAATCGGAATTGATCTGAAGCTTATATTTAGCTTAAAGTTTAAAGTGTCAACGTTGTTTTTGCAACATCAGGACTTCAGTAGTGTTTTTTTTTTTTTTTCTTTTTCATTTCCAAAAATGTTTGGACAGCTACAGTTTTCCAACATGGTACCAAGAATACTACATAAATTTGCTGACTTGCTTAACGTTTACACATAAACCACTGACCATTGTATTGCTTTTGATATCGTTCACCTTTAGAGTCGAACTTGGAGTTTTTGGCTCCAATTGCTATCTTTGATAATCGTTAATGCAAGTAGAGTTTAAAGACCCTAGTTTGATACTTGGGTCTCCAGATGCTTTGACTAGCCCTATGTCATGATACAGAAAAATAGCGCCTTCCTGTACATAGGAATGTTTACGTGGATACAGTTATTTAGTATAGACTTGTTAACCATTGATGCTTTTTCTGAAATTAGGACAAGCTTCTTTAGACGATGCTCATACTCTTTGTATTGATATGAATTTATTAGGTACATGCTGCTAGCTTGCTTTTTTCCTTTGTCTTCTGGTTAAAGCCTTTTGCAGTAAATACCAATTCTCCTTGTGTGCCTTGCAGATCAGTGAGGAAGATTGTCAATTTAGATGATCACATAGCCTTGGCCTGTGCTGGCCTGAAAGCCGATGCACGTGTCTTGATAAACAGGGCACGCATTGAGTGCCAGAGCCATAAGCTCACGATTGAGGACCCTGTGACTGTGGAATACATAACACGCTACATTGCTGGGCTTCAGCAGAAGTACACACAAAGTGGTGGTGTGAGGCCTTTTGGGCTCTCAACCTTGATCATTGGGTTTGACCCGCACACTGGCACTCCATCACTTTACCAGACGGACCCATCAGGCACATTCTCCGCATGGAAAGCAAATGCTACTGGAAGAAACTCAAACTCTATCAGAGAGTTTCTGGAGAAGAATTACAAGGAGACATCTGGCGAGGAGACCGTCAAGTTAGCTATTCGGGCTTTGCTGGAGGTAAATATTACTATATTAGTGATTTTACATGTGCCTGTGAACTTGGTGCTTCAGGTTCTGTTATTCGAAATCCTCAATTCTGAAAAAGAATGCTGACTGATGCTTTCTTTTTATGTGTATTTATATCTTGACTTGTTCATTTGCTATCCTTTCTAACTTGAGAGTATTATAGTAATTCATTTGGGTAGATTAGTGCTGTTAAATTAAATGAGTCTGGTTCGCTCGGCTCGTTAAAGCTTGAAAAGAGATTTTTTATATAATTTTTTTTATAGTTCTGCTCGTTAATGCTCGAGATCGGCTCGTTAAGGCTCAAACTCGACTCGTCAATAGTGATAAATGAACTGAGCTCGAGCTCGGTTTATGACTCGTTTATTTAACGATCGAGCTCGGTTCGACTCGTTAAGGGCTCGAGCTCAAGCTGGAGCTCGACTCAGCTCGTTTATAGCCTAGGGTAGATATTAAGTGGCATCTATTCATTTGACTCTTAGTGAAAATAATTGAGTGATCGTAATGAATGGAACTAGAATTATGTATGGTGCTATCTCTAAATCAGAAGTCTCTCAATCATAAGTCATAACACTGCATAAACATGGAGATATATTCGGCTTTGGGTAAATATTGTTTAATGGCAGATAGTCACTAGTGTGTTCCTTGTTAGCTATACTGCAAGTGTGCAGGAATGATTGATGTTTAGATCAATTAAGCTCATCTGCTTCAAATGGCGTGATTGGATATGGATCATAACTGGTTTTAATCGGTTTTGACGGATCATTTTTTTTTTCCTTCCCAATCACCACACTTAAAATCCAACTCAATGCAACTCTCATACTTCTTATAAATATAATTAAAAAACACCAATCAATCATTACTTCAATTCACTATTTATCCACTCACATTACTTTAACTACCTATCACTCTCAATAATATCTCTCCTACTTCTCCTACTTTTATATCACATCAACTTTAATCATTGCATTTTACATTTTATTTAATTGCAAACTCAAAATCATCAACTCAATCAACTTTATTCAAAATAACCGACTTTAAGTCTTTAACCAACCAATTGTATCATGACTGGTTGGATTCATATCCAATCATACCCTTAGCAAGTAGATATAACATTGCCTTTTGCATTAGTACACTAGTTCATCAGGTAATGTAAAAAACGTTAACCGTGATCGTATGGTGTGAAAACATAAGCCTATGTAGAAAGATTCGATACAGATCAATACCTGGGTTCTTAAGACACCTCCAGATAAAAATAGCATTTTTTTTTTCTAATGGCGATAAATAATCTGTATTTGATGCTTATGAAGGTTGTGGAGAGTGGAGGGAAGAACATTGAAGTTGCTGTGATGACTAAAGAAGACGGTTTGCAACAGCTTGAAGAAGCTGAGATCGATGCCATTGTTGCCGATATTGAAGCTGAGAAAGCGGCTGCTGAGGCTGCCAAGAAGGCCCCTTCAACAAGGGACGCTTAAATACATCTGATTNTTTTTCAATGCTTCAATTTAAGGATTGCAGTTTCATGTCGTTTATGCCGAGTTGTTTTCTAGTAAGGATCTTTTTATCTTGTTATGATTCGTGACTTCAAGAAGGATGATTCGGTTGTTTGTTGAAACATTTATGTATTCGGTGTTTAAAACTTCCATATAACATCCAATTATGCATTCTATGTAGCCTCTTTTACATTCAGTGAGCTATTAGTTGGACCTAAGGCTGCAAACGAACCGAGCAGCTTGCGAGCGCTCGAGTCAAAGCGCGACTCGAGCTCGAATTTGACCGAGCTCGAGTCGAGCTCGACTCATATTTTGCATTGTCGAGCGGTTCGAGATATATGTTGAATTACTAAAATACCTTATATATATGTTACAGTAGTACAACATAAGTGCTTAATGGTAATTTTATTTGTCCACTTAAAAAATTTCGAGTCGAGTTTGAACATTTTTATTTCGAGTCGAGCTCGAGCGATTGTACTTTTTATCGAGTCGAGCCTCACTAATCAAGCTTGAGCAGCTAAAAAAATACCAGCTTGATAAGGCCAATGCTCGGCTCGTTTGCAGTCCTAGTTGGACCTATTTATGGCTGTAAAGAAAAATATCTTTGGCTGCTTAGTTACAAATTATTGCTGGTTTCATGGTAAAAGAGAGAATTTTAGATTGTTTCAAAAATAAAGTTGGGGCTACTTGAATTTCCGAGGCCTGCTACACGATGGGCTTAAAAATTAGAGGGCTGCAAGATTAATGGATTCGGGCCTGCTAGTTGACGGACTCAAACTGGCCTACTTCATTTTTTTTTGTTACATGCATGGATAGGATTGTGCAGCTCAGCCCGTTTGAGGATGAAAACAACAACAGTGAATTGATTTGATTTAATAATGAATGAGAAAAATAGAACATAAATTGAGAAAATTATTTTATAATTTAAAAAAAACATCACATCGTGGCTTAAGGGAGCCTTCTATTTGTTATCTACCTACCTCTAGAACAGTTAAACAAAACGATTTATAGGTAAAATACGTTTTACTGCTAATTAAAGTTTGAGTTCGTTCGACTCGACTAGTTGTTAAGGCTCGAGTGCGCTTAAACGAGCCGGCTAGCTCGAGCTAGATCTCGTTTAAAACTCGAGAGCAAAAGTTTTTGCATTTTTTCTTAAATTTATATTAGCTTAATTCGTTAAAGCATAGATTCAACTCGTTAGTATTTATAAACGAGTTGAACTCAAATCTATTTATAAATTCATGTATTCAGAAAGTTGATGTAAGTTTTAATTCAATAGAAGAATGAGTTTGGAGTCGATTCTCATGAGCTCGAGTATCTTAAACTCAAATTTCGATTCGTATATAGTCCTAACTTCATTTGATAATATTTAGTAATTTTGTAAAATTCACAACAAGTAATTAAATTTAAATATTTCCATTGTTTATGCAAATTACAAAACACACCTCGTTTGTCCTCTTAGACCGTTCGTTCGTAATTAAATTTAAACTAGTACAACATCCATGTATTACATGGGTAGGGACGGTCCGATTCATAAAAGTGGGATGGGTATCCGGACAAGTCAAATCCAGGACCGTCCCGACCGTGCCCACCCTTACCATAAATAATCAACATATTTATAGATAATCCGAACCTAAATATTTTTGGATTAGAAGTAAATTAAATCTATCAAAGTCTAACAACGAAGCATGTAATTTTGCCACATAGGATCTCGAAGGATGCGAGCCTGCCAGATAGGCTCAACACGTTCTGAATTAATATATAAGGGGGATATTTCATTGTTTATGCAAATTACAAAACACTGAGAATTCGAGCTTGTGGCTGTCCATTGTACTTTTGTATGCCAACTTTCGATAATTCGTACCCCAGTTTTTGATCTATAAATTTATATTTACTGATCAAATAATAAAATAAAAAATTAATAAAAAAATCATTAAATGACAAAAAGCAACGTCCGGAGAAAAATCGGCCACCGCCTCATATAAATTCTAATCCCCCGTAATATAATCTCATTTACGTACATGAGATCTTATTTTCTATACTGACAAAAAGGACGAAAATAAAGAAAAATTACTCTAAAATATCGAAACCACGCGATTAGGGTTTCCTTTCTTATTTTATTTCGAATTTGTATCATCATCACTCCTTAAATCAGCTCATTTCCCAATTTTCTCCTTCATCTCCCTCTCACATTAGCTGTCGATTTTCTTGATTTTTCGCCAGTCGATTGCTCGGTCGCTCGATTAACCGCCGGCGGTTTCAATTGGTAATTGATCTTTGACCTTTTTTTTTTTAAATCTTCTAAATTGGGTTAATAATTTTTCAATTCGTTGGATTTCGCTTTCTGATTCAGCTTGAATCGGCAATTGATATTTGAGCTTTTTTCTAGCAATCCGTAAAATTCACCAGTTCGTTGAATTTGGGTTTTCGATTCAGCTTGAATTGTCTAAAGATTGTTCCTTTCAGGTCTCGAGATGGTAACAATTTGGGGATCGGTGGGGAAGCTGATAGCCGATTGATCGGCGAGTTGGTCTGTAGGTTTTGTAGGGCTATTGTATGGAAACTCGGAGCCGGAAGCGGGCCGAGGCATCCACCTCAGCATCGTTATCTGGCCCAGCCACACGTACCCCCAAACGCGCTCGTTTATCGACTGCATTCATTGCCCCAGCCTCTGCCTCCCCTTCGGTTTCCACTCGCTCAAGGTCAGCCGCCCGATCTGCTTCAATGGACCCTAGCTCAGAACCCTCTGCCGCCTCTGGCTCCACCACACGCAGCCGACGTGGCAAAAACCCTAATAGCAATCAGAATTGGGAAGGCAGCAATTCGATCGCCGATAAGGGCAAGGAGAAAGAACCCGAGATCAGGCAGCGAGAAATGGAGAGGAATGTGGGGCTCAACATTGACTCGCATGGCGGGGATGAAGATGATGATAATGACTCTGAAGGTGGAGTTGGTGTGTTGCACCCGAATTTGACCTCGGCAAGCAGTGCTCTTCAGGGACTGCTCAGGAAGCTTGGTGCCGGGCTGGATGATTTGCTGCCGAGCGCAGCCATAGGCTCGGCTTCGTCTTCTCACCAAAGCGGGCGGCTGAAAAAGATTTTGTCGGGTTTGAGAGCTGATGGAGAGGAAGGGAAGCAAGTTGAGGCGCTCACGCAGCTTTGTGAGATGCTCTCGATAGGGACCGAGGACTCTCTGAGTACCTTTTCGGTGGATTCTTTTGTGCCGGTTTTGGTGGGATTGCTCAATCACGAGAGTAATCCTGATATAATGCTCTTGGCTGCAAGGGCACTCACGCACCTGGTTGATGTGTTGCCATCGTCTTGTGCTGCTGTGGTGCATTATGGTTCTGTCTCCTGCTTTGTTGCTAGGCTGCTGACTATAGAGTACATGGACTTGGCTGAACAGGTGAACTTTATTAGTAGTGCTGAGGAACAAATAATATGCTGTTACAATTTGATGTAGGAGATTATTTATAGAATAGTAATATCGTTTTGTTATTTCTTATTATTGTGGAGTTCTGATTTATTTGGGTGATGAAACAGTCTCTGCAAGCACTGAAGAAGATATCTCAGGAACATCCTACTGCTTGCTTGAGGGCTGGTGCTCTTATGGCGGTGCTTTCTTACCTAGACTTCTTTCCCACTGGTGTCCAGGTGTGTAAAACTGGATATTATAATTTTAAATTCCTTCTTTGAATTGCTCACTTAGCCATAAGGAAGTTTTCTCTTGTAGTATTTTAGAGAATTTAATTTCACTTAATGGTCTGTTAGAGAGTGGCCTTGGCAACTGCTGCAAATATGTGCAAGAAACTACCGTCAGATGCTGCTGATTTTGTTATGGAAGCTGTACCTTTGTTGACAAATCTCTTACAGTATCCTGATGCCAAGGTTAGACTTACATCGTTGTGAATTGTAGTCTGACAGCCATTTTACTTCGGTTCATCTGCATGTTCTCCTTTTTCATTTGTGACCTGATAAAACTAATATATTTATATTCTTTTGTGTGATTCTTAGGTTTTGGAATCTGCATCTATTTGCTTGACGCGGATTGCTGAGGCATTTGCCTCGTCACCTGAGAAGCTCGATGAACTTTGCAACCATGGTCTTGTTGCACAAACTGCTGCTCTTATTTCCTCGACTAATGCTGGAGGGGGTCAGGCTTCCCTTAGCACTTCTACCTACACGGTAATATTGATCACAAACTCCGGCTTCTTTAGTTTATGAGAGAAGGCACTATCTGAGTACTATCACTGTTGTATGCAGGGTTTGATACGTCTTCTTTCCACATGTGCAAGTGGTTCTCCTTTGGGAGCAAAGTCCTTGCTTCTCTTAGGTATCAGTGGGACTCTGAAAGAAATATTACAAGGGCCTGGTCTTGTGTCAAGCATGTCTGTTTCACCTGCTTTGAGTAGACCTCCAGAGCAGGTATTGCATATTCTTCCAGGCTTTAATTCATTAAGTAGAGTTTATATGCCGTTTGATTTTCACCTGGTTGTTGTTTACTTTTTTTTTTTTTTTTTCATTTGTATTCCGGTGAAGGTTTTTTATAACCTTCACCAGTGGCCTTTCTGTGAATTAGTTTTTTTTCGTGGGGAGGCATTAAGATTTAAATGGTATTTTTGGACACTTAATCCATTTTATCTATGAATGCGTTTATATCATCAGGTCTTTGAGATTGTGAACCTGGCAAATGAGCTTCTTCCACCACTTCCTCAAGGAATAATCTCTCTTCCAGTCAGCAGTAGTTTGTTTATGAAAGGCCCGCTTTTTAAAAGGAGTAATGCAGGCACCTCTAGCAAGCCGGATGATTCAAATGGGAATATGCAAGAGGTTTTAACTCGTAAAGAACTATTGAATGATCAGCCTGAACTTCTACAGCAATTTGGAATGGATCTTCTTCCTGTTCTGGTCCAAGTAAGTATATATCTCAGCACATCTATTTTATCTCGAAACTCGGAAAGCACTGTTTTATATTTTTCTTTAACTTTTGCTTGCAGATCTATGGTTCCAGTGTGAATGGTCCAGTACGCCATAAATGTCTCTCAGTTATTGGAAAGCTCATGTACTTCAGCTCGTCTGAAATGATTCAATCTTTGATAAATGTCACAAACATATCAAGGTGACATGACTTCACTGTATCCTCATTTTGCAAAATATGTAACTTTTTTGTTTTCCTGTACTGGTCAAGTAAGCAACATGACCCTGTTTTGGCTATTTTAGTTTCTTAGCAGGTGTTTTAGCCTGGAAAGATCCTCAAGTTCTGGTGCCTGCTCTTCAAATAGCTGAAATTTTGATGGAGAAGCTTCCTGATACTTTCTCTAAGATGTTCGTAAGGGAAGGTGTTGTTCATGCTGTGGATGCATTGATACTCACTGGACCTACTAGCAGTTCTCAACCATCTCCTCTTGAGAAGGAAAATGATTCCATTCCAGGGTCATCAAGGTCCAGACGAAATCGTAGACGTGGCAGCAACCCTAGTTCTGATGCAAATCCTGACGACAAAAGCTCAATTCCAAGTATTGTTTCTCAGCCAAATACAGTTGAAATACCAACAGTCAATTCTAGCCTCCGTGCCACCGTCAGCGCATGTGCAAAATCGTTCAAGGAAAAATATTTTCCTTCAGGGGCGGAGGGTAGTGAGAGTGGAGCCACAGATGATCTCATCCGCTTAAAGAATCTCTGCACAAAGCTGAATGCCGGAATAGATGAGCAGAAGAATAAATTAAAAGGAAAATCAAAAGCTTCTGGCCCCCGGCTTGGTGAAATTTGTGCTAGGCAGGAGGAAAATTTGGTTGAGGTGATAACTGAGATGCTGCGTGAATTTTGCCGCGAGGGTGGGGTCTCGACTTTCGAGTTCATCGGTAGTGGAGCTGTTGCGTCTCTGCTTAACTATTTCACCTGCGGCTACTTCTCCAAGGAGAGAATCTCCGATTCCAATCTTCCCAAACTTCGAGAACAGGCAATCAGGAGGTACCGATCTTTTGTTTCTGTGGCTCTTCCCTCGAGCGTTGGAGAAGGTACTTTAGTTCCCATGAGTGTTTTGGTTCAGAAGCTTCAGAATGCTTTGTCCTCTTTAGAGCGCTTTCCTGTTGTGCTTAGCCACTCATCTCGGCCGTCTAGCGCCAATGCCCGTCTCTCATCAGGCCTGAGCGCCCTTTCTCAGCCATTTAAGCTGCGCCTTTGTCGGGTCCAGGGAGAAAAATCTCTTCGTGACTACTCGTCGAACGTTGTGTTGATTGATCCGCTGGCGAGCTTGGCTGCTGTTGAGGATTTCCTTTGGCCAAGGATTCAAAGGGGTGAGTCCGGTCAGATTCCTTCGGTATCCACTGATAACTCTGAGGTGGGAACTGCTGCTACAGGGACAGGAGAGGTTTCACCATCTGCTCCAACTCCGGCTACTGCCTCCAGGCGTCAGTCCACTCGTTCCAGATCTTCTATGAATATAGGCGATGCTGGGGAGAAATATTCGTCACTTGAGAAAAGTTTGAGCTCGTCAAAAGCCAAAGGGAAAGCAGTTCTGAAGCCTAATCAGGAAGAGAGTCGGGGCCCCCAGACCCGGAATGCTACCCGGAGACGAGCAGCACTGGACAAAGACAATGAGATGAAATCAGCAGAGGGGGGCACCAGCTCTGAGGTATTCCCTTCGATTGACTGATGATATTTGCTAGTTGATTTGGGTTGTGTTAAATTCTGTAGGTTGTCTGGGTTCTGGATAACTGTGTGTTGTCATCCGGTGGGTGAGGAGGATACATCTATAGTAGAGACTGATAGGATCTAGTAAACCTGTTAACTGCTCTCGAGCCCTTTAGCATCAAATGTTATCCGCTTCATATTACTATTGCTTTAGTCTCTTATGGTGCTCATCTCGCGAGCACCTCTTCTTTAGAAGTTTCTTAAATTGTGTAATGTGTTTCTGGACATTGCAGGATGATGAATTGGATATTTCACCTGTTGAAATTGATGAGGCTTTGGTGATTGAAGATGATGATATGTCTGATGATGACGACGACGATGAAAATGATGATGTAAGCTTCTCATTTTACTGATTAGATATATAGAGATACCTGAATTTATAGCTGGTGGCGCATATATTGTATGATAGTTTTGTTTGAATCAATCTGTCCTTTGGTACCAGTTGATTCCCACGCATAATGAAGTAACATCTTCTATCGACTGTTTGGAGGATTTGTGGGTGGTGGTGACATGAATCATAATTTCACATTCCATTATCATAATGCGTGGAACTCAGACGTAGTAAAGATGTGTTTGGGAATTTAGATAGTAATATGAGTTTCTTCATACATTCTTAGATATCATTGGCCAATTTAAATTAATTTACATTGTTGTCAGGTTCTTGGAGATGATAACCTTCCCATGTGCATGTCGGACAGAGTGCATGATGTCAAGTTGAACGACTCTGTAGAAGACTCTCCTGTCCCCAACTCGAGTGATGGACATAACAACGCCACATGTAGTTCCAGCAGCAGAGCTTCTGCTGGTGGTAGTTTGTTCGGTTCAAGGGGAGCAATGTCCTTTGCTGCTGCTGCCATGGCTGGACTTGCATCTGGAAACAGTAAAGGAGTGAGGGGAGGTCGAGACCGGCATGGGAACCTCTTATTTGGCTCGAAAGGTTCTCCGAAGCTAATATTCACCGCAGGTGGAAGGCAACTTAGTCGACATTTGACCATTTATCAGGCTATTCAAAGGCAGCTTGTTTCTGATGAGGATGACGAGGATGGGTTTGCTGGCAGCGATCTTGTATCTAGCGATGGTAGCAGGCTCTGGACGGATATTTACACCATTATGTACCAAAAGGCAGATGGTCAAGCTGAGAGGTCCTCCTCACTTGGGACCGTAAGCTCCACGACTCCATCGAAGTCGACTAAAGCCAATTCTTCTAGTAATTTGGGCTCTTCTGATGCATCGACCCAAAATGTGTCTTTATTGGATAGCATTCTTCAAGGAGAGCTCCCTTGTGACCTGGAAAGAAATAATCCGACCTATAACATACTAGCACTGTTGCGCGTATTGGACGGGCTGAACCAACTTGCCCGGCGTTTGAGGTCACAGCAGATAATCGACATGTTCTCTGAGGGGAAGGTGTCGAGTCTGAACGAGCTCACCACGACAGGTGTCAGAGTTCCACCGGAGGATTTTATAAACGGGAAGCTTACTCCGAAACTTGCCCGTCAAATTCAGGATGCTCTCGCGCTTTGCAGCGGGTCCCTCCCATCTTGGTGCTACCAATTGACTAAAGCTTGCCCCTTTTTATTTCCTTTCGAAACTCGACGCCAGTATTTCTATTCCACTGCTTTTGGATTGTCCCGTGCCTTGTATCGGCTCCAGCAGCAGCAAGGTGCGGAGGGTCATGGCTCGGCTGGCGACAGGGAGGTAAGGGTCGGGAGGTTACAGAGACAGAAGGTTCGAGTTTCGAGGAATCGGATATTGGACTCGGCCGCCAAAGTTATGGAGATGTGTTCCAGTCAGAAGGCTATTCTTGAGGTTGAATATTTTGGTGAGGTAGGGACTGGTTTGGGGCCAACTCTCGAGTTCTACACGCTTTTGAGTCATGAGCTTCAGAAAGATGGACTGGGGATGTGGAGATCTGGTTGCTCATCTAGTGGGCCCTCCATAGAGGTCGATGGAGATATTATTCATGTGCCTCTTGGGTTGTTCCCTCGTCCTTGGCCGCCCAATGCTGATGCTTCAGATGGCAGCAAATTTTTTAAGGTGATGGAGTATTACCGTTTGCTCGGGCGAGTTATGGCTAAAGCTCTCCAGGATGGGAGGCTCCTGGATCTGCCACTTTCGGTTGCCTTTTATAAACTTGTTCTCGGTCAAGTAAGTGCAATGAGATTGTAACCTTTTTTTCTTTTTTTTTTTTTAGATTTGCATTCGGAAAATTGTGGAGACCAGATTTTTTTCTGCTGAATTGTTTTTTTATTGTTAATGATGTGTTGTTACTTGTGCAGGAGCTGGATTTGCATGATATTGTTACTTTCGACCCAGAACTAGGTACTACTTTGCAAGAATTGCAAGCGCTTGTGTCCCGAAAACAGTATTTAGAATCAACAGGAAGTTACAACTTGGAGGATTTGTGTTTCCGTGGAGCTTCAATTGAAGATCTTTGTTTGGATTTCTCTCTCCCAGGCTACCCTGAGTATATCCTGAAACCAGGCAGTGAGAATGTATGCTATGTATCTCTTTTAATCCTTCTCTTAATATGTCCAAATTCCCGTTTACTCACTTCTCGCTGCGTGTTTGCTTAAATTCACAGGTGGATATAAGTAATTTGGGAGATTATGTTTCCTTTGTGGTAGATGCTACTGTAGAAACTGGAATCTTGCGGCAAATAGAAGCATTTAGATCTGGATTCAACCAGGTTTGTTCTTATACTTGATTTTCATGTATATTTGAATGTTACATGTGTCATGCTTGTGGGTGGTTTGTGTGGTTGATGGTGGAACTGCAAAACTAATTGATAGATAGTTTTCTAAAGTGTTACCTAATAGTCTAGCCATTTTATGCTAAAGCATTTGGTCAGTGTGGCATGATTTAGTTGGTTATTGACACTGTTGCTTTGTGTGAAGTCCGTGCACATAAGACATTGTTTATGATTAATTCCAAGGATTTATAATTCTTAGGTGTTTGACATTGCAAGTCTACAAATTTTTTCTCCCGATGAGTTGGACTACCTGTTGTGTGGCCGTAGAGAGTTGTGGAAGGTAATATTTTGTTTTGGTAGAACCCAGAAAGAAATTATTCCTGATTTTTGATTGCTTAACCTTCTTCTTCTTCTTTTTTCTTTTTTTTTCCTTCTGCAGGCCGAGTCCCTGGTAGATCACATTAAGTTCGACCATGGATATACTTCTAAGAGTCCTGCTATAGTCAATGTATGTAATGTGCTTCTGAAATACACATCAACAGATGGCGTAGAGTAAATTTAAATAAAAAAAGGGAACCTGTCTTTTAATTTTTACCAAAATTCATCACCAGAATTATTTTCAGCTACTTATTATATGTTGACAAGTTGTGTACTTGCGTATACAACTTATGCCTTATTTATTGTGTAATCAGCTTCTTGAGATCATGTGCGAGTTCACTCCCGAGCAGCAACGTGCATTCTGTCAATTTGTGACTGGTGCCCCTCGGCTTCCACCTGGTGGTCTGGCTGTTCTCAATCCAAAGCTGACTATTGTTAGAAAGGTGTGTTTTTTTGGTTGTCTCATCATAAAGATGTTGATATTCTCATCCATTTAAAGTTTCGACACGTCATTCAGCTTTGTGCTAATGTGCGCAAAATTCTCTTTGTAATAATTGTCTAATTGCAACAGCTTTCTGCAAACACAACTAGCACAGCAAATAATGGCACTGGCCCATCGGAATCTGCTGATGATGATTTACCTAGTGTGATGACATGTGCCAATTATTTGAAGCTTCCACCATATTCATCTAAGGTACAGACTTCGGTTTGGCTGGTTTGGGAAGGGCACCATTGGAATTTTGTTGCGTATTTTTGTTTTTGGAAAAAAAAATACAAATCTCAACTGCCGGTTCTCAGTTCCTCAAAATGGAGAGCGGAATAGGAACCGACAATATTTTAATCAAAAATAAATTTAAGGAAATGATACTGATGTATGTAAAATAATCAAATAAAGTTCAATTTCTTAGTTAATAAATGAAAAAGAAAAGGAACTTGGTCTTAATAATCTAAATCCTATTAATTTTTGTCATTCGTATGTTATAATAATATTAAGTAGGCTACATAGAAGAATCAATATCCACATATTGTGTCTTTCAGAAATATTTTTATTCTCATTGGTCACTTGGTGGTCGTATTTAGCGTTTTCTTCTTGTAAACCGCAAATTTTATTTAGTGGTGCTGACAGCTGAATTTGTTTTCCCCATCTTCTAGGAAATTATGTACAAGAAACTGCTTTACGCCATCCGCGAAGGACAGGGATCTTTTGATTTGTCTTGAAAGTTGTCGAGCTTCTTCTGTAAAATTAATTTATGTTCTGTTCTGTTCTGCCCATGAATGGTTCAATTTGTAGCTTAATAATGGGGAACCATTTGTGCGCTTTCTCAACCTCAACCGTTACAGGCATGTTTAACTTTTTACCTCACAGACCCCATTTTAGACTACTTTTTTTCTTGGCAAAAATGACCCCTAATATCGCCACATTTTTGAAAATTGTAATTTAATCACCACATTCACTTTTACAAATTATATATCAATTTTCATTTGGTTGCAAATGGGTGCACTGGTTCTGAAAACCAGCTCTATGAAAGATGATGTGACCAAATAACAATCTTCAATTGTGATATAATTTGCACAAGTTTCACAAATTAACAAACTGAAAATTGTGATATAGTTTGTAAAAGTGAAGTGATCATGAATAAATTGCAATTTCGAAAAATGTTTTGATATTAGGGGTTGCCTTTTTTCTTTCCCCTAGTTTATTTTTCATAATATTTCCTTATTTTACATTTCTCATTTTTTCACTATGTGAATACTAATACACTATTAGATGGCCCGTCATCTGATTTTATGATTTATCAGTCAGTTAGGTGATGGAAGGTTGCACAAGGAGCACTTGAAGCCTGCGTGTAGATAAGTTACGATTTACTATTTAGACTTTTGCCTAATTTTCTCGAAATTGCAATGAATTGTAGAGCTTTGTTAGCAAAAATCAACTGTTATGGATAATGTTGTGTACTCATCAGATCCATTTTCTTTTCCTATACTTTTTTACTTTCGGAATATAGACGATTCTTGGAGTTAAAAATTGAATTTTAAGGGCGAACCGCATTATCGTTACAGTAAGTTTGCTTGAACTGTTTTTTATTGCCTGTGGGAGCTTGTAACCAATCTTTGTGATTTGTGTTCTATTATTCCTTAGCACAGTATTATCAATGGAAAAAATATAATAATTTATGGTACCTTGCAATTGGCTTCTTGCTTGTATTGGCTTCAAATTAGTTTGCATACACTAGGAATAAATATTTTATATATACCTGCAAGAGTATTACTACTGTGATTAAGATTTTTTTTCATACTAAACTCTATTTATATGAATATATTTTCTTGACGCTCAAATTTGTTAATAAATAAATTCTTTATGCAACTCCATATGAGAGTACTAATATTGTTATTGTGATTGAGCTTTTTTCATACGAAACTCTATTTATGTGTAATTACATTCCCTTCAAACCTTCCGGAATGTTCAAAATCAGAGCTATAAAACCTATTCGATGCAGTTCGCTAGGATTGAGATGAGGGTCCATGGATCTTATTTTCTTTTACCAGGACTGCGATCCAACCAAATCGAGTTTAAGGTTTTTGAGTTCGAGTTCAATTAATTTTTGAATATGTTCAGTAATCGAACAAAAAATTTCGTTCGTATTCGTTTATTTATTGGTTTGACACGTTTGTGTTCGTTTGTTTATATAGTCGAACTTGTTCGTAAACTGTTCGAATTGTTTGACAAGTTCATGATCGTGTTTGTTGACTTTTTTTTATTACTACAAGTTAATTTATTTAAATTTAATATATATTCATATATATATATTTTATATGTATATAGATAAACTATACATATAATATATAAATGTATAATTTATTTTTTGTTCGCGAACGCTCGATTGTTTGTGAACTTCTTCTAAGGTCAATTATTAAACGAACGAGTTGTTATCGAACATGAACGAACACGAAAGAGCTCTGCTTGCGAATAGTTCGGTTCAATAACAATCCTATTTTTTTTACATAGAGGCCTTATTTTTTTTAATAGAATACATATTTCTGTCTTCGCACTTCTTTAGTTCGATCACGATTTAAAAGTACATTACACTCTTTCAATTTGAGGATTATGACAAATCGTCCAAAAGCCCTAGCTCAAGAATTATCGCCCTAACGAGCAAACTCCACTAGGATGGTATCATCCTTCTGGGTTGGTTGGGTACACTATGGAATTTTAAAAATTTTGGACGAGTTTTTTTACCAAATTCATTTGGATGATTATGTGTTTAAATTGCTCTAATTAGGTCATGCTACAATAACATAATGTTATGTAAACTTAACATAATACACACGTGACAAGATCTTGTGGTTTAACACATCACATTAATTAATAATTTCTACACTTACATATTATTTATCTCATCCGTTATGTAAAAATAATTTTATCCACTATATGTTGTTACTACATCATCTTCCTTTATCCACTATATGTTGTTACTACATCATCTTCACGTGAGTGAAGAAAGAAATAAAAAACATTTGTTTGATAATTAATGTACCAACCCAAATTATGAGAAATTTAATGGTGGAAATTAGGTAGGTTGATTATCATGAAAGCAACTTTGGTATCTAATTTATCCCACCATAAATGAGTGATTAAAAAGGGTGACAATGAAAGGTAGAAGATCCAACTCAACAAAATATATCTATCTATACTTATATTAAAGGGGGTACTATTTACCAAATTAAGTAGCCAGAAAATTCAACAGTATTTATTGCATTACTATTTCCGTATTATACTATATAAAAGGATATTCCATTTACTACATTTATTATCCAGAAAAGTCGACTGCATTAAATGTCATTACTATTTTGGTATTATAATATTTTATTTATTTAATTGATTTATTTATTTATTTTATTTTAAAAAGGTAAGTATAATAAAAAGATTTTAATAATAAAAAAATCAAATACCAAATAAAAATGTACACTTTGACTTATTTGATTATATTTGGTATTTGATTATACCAAATATATTCCTATTTAGTATATACATTAAATACTTACTAAAGTATTTATTTGTTTTATTTGTCAAAGTTAAGTATAGATTTGTTTATATTATCAAATCATAAAAAAATATTAAATTCATATTGTAAAAAAAAAAATCATATAATTTTATAACAATTCTACTACACTATTTAACAATATTCTTTTTTTATTATATAATAAAATAATAATTAAATATTATATGGTGAACAACAATAAGTAAAACTGTTACTTTCTCTTATATCAAGGAATAAATTTATATGCTAAAATTAAATTTTTATTAGTATAAATGTTTTAGTGAGATAATATATTAATTATTTTACAAGCTAGCCTTAACATGCTCATATTTAATATTTTAAAAGATGTAGAAAAAAACTTATAGTAACTCTATTGTTTTTTAGACTTAAACGTTGATTAAAAGAGGTAAAAATTCCTAATTTTTTAGACTTAAACGTTGATTAACACCATAGATTGAGAGTTTATATTTAGTAAATTTCCTAATTGTAAAAAAATTAATTTTTGTTATATTTTAGAATATCTTTAAATTCATTATAAAAAAAAAACTACAATGAAAAAAGCAAGTCGGCTATATATCGATTTGTTGTATTCCTCAAATCACATTCACAATTTGGCTACAAGGAAAGGAAACTCATTGATTAAAATATTATTTTGTCAGTAGTCTTAATGTATAAGAGACTTTAAGACTCCACTTGAATATTATAAAACTTTTATTGAATAATTTTCTTGCGTATTATAAACTTTTATTGAATATTGCATCTTATAATATAATATTCTCCAAATAAATATATCTCATGTACTATATATATCCCGTATATTTTTTTTATTCATATATATAATTATAAGTCTGGATAAATAGACTTAAAATTGTGCACCCCGTGCATTGCACGAACTCTGTACTAGTAAATAAATAAAGGGCATTTCACAAGGTTATTTAGGGCTTTCTCAATTCCCGTACTTTAAATTCATAATCACAGCCAATGGATAATGTCATTGATAATTGTTACCTACAATTTTATTTTTTTTTTTTTATAAAAAAAAACTTTTTTCCATTAATTATCACAAGTTTTAATGTTCGATTTGACCAAATATATGCATATATTTTTATTTTCTAATGTAATACTTCAAAATACAAATACATGATTCCATTTCATGTTATACATATAATTTTTTAAGCTACCCAGCCGTCACTCAGTAGCATTTGTGATATGAATTTGAATTTAGAGAAGCAAAAGGAAAGAAAGAAAGAATGGTTAAGAAAAGGAAAGGAAAAATTGTATTTTGAGGATTTGCTATTTTATTTTCAATGAAATTAAAAATGAGTAATAGGCATACTGAAAATATTGTGGCCTATTTCAATTCTGTAATTTAGTGTGCAGTTGAATCAATCGAAAAAAGCATTTAATATTGCATGAATAATAATACTAAAAGGAGCTGAAATTAGTTATAAAGCTCGCTGTGCAGCCCCATCACATCTAATTCGGACAATAATAAGACTTGACTTAGACGTTTATTGACACTAAGATAAAGCACTTTACATTATTTTCTGGATTTTTAATTAAATTGTAAAAATTATTCGCTAAGAGTTGTCACACACAATTTTAATTCATGATGTTCAAAGAAAAAAAAAATAATGGTAAAATTAAAGACACTCCTCACAAAGACAAAATTAATTATACAAGCCTTAGTAGAAAATAAAAATAACTATAAAATCCTTAATCATAATATCTGCACAAATTATTGTGCTAGACGATCAAATCTTTAGACGTGTCGACCCGCTATATATATTACAAAAATATATAATTAAATACCATAATTTTGTTTGTTTTAATCTTTAACACATGACATTCATATTTAACAAATATGTATATATATGTTGAAAAAACATGGTTGCCTTTATTGTCATGTTTGTCTAACAATGACTTTATCGATTTAAATTGAAAATACTAATTATCATGATCAGTCATTATTTTAATTTAGGGATAAATTTCTTCAAAAGGGAAAAAAAAAAAAGAAAAAAAAAGGAAGAATTTTGTATATATATATTTGGCAAATTAAGAGGCACTTGAAATAAAATCCTGTTATTTAAATACAGCTCCTTTTGTCTCTATAAAAGACGCTCCTCTCTAAATCACCATCACTCCTCTTTCTACTCTGCACTCACTTTCTGGTTTTTGTGCGTGTGGAATTTGACGAATTGTGATTGGGGTTGTTGGATTAGTTGTGTGGTGATGGTGGGGTTTTCATGGAATACTGTTGAATTTTGATTTTGTGCTTTTTGTGTGAGTTCTTACTTTCCGCTTTATTTATCCTATTTAATCCTGCAGATGAGCGTTTGTATTGGGTGATAGCGAAAGAGGTGAGAATTGTAAGCTCGGATTGTGTAGAGCCGACATTGAAGATAGTGTAGCTGAGTTAAACAGTTTGCCAGCCGGAGAGTAGCCGTCGGCGGCGGCGAGATGAGCGCTTCGAGATTTATAAAGTGCGTCACCGTCGGCGATGGTGCTGTGGGTAAAACTTGTTTGCTAATTTCCTACACTAGCAACACCTTCCCCACTGTAAGTTTTTCCCTCAATTTATTTTCCTTTTCTGTTTTCATATTTAAAAAAGAAATAAAATGTGTAATTCTGTCTTCTCTGTGAGTGAGAAAGTAGAACTGTCCCTGCAATTGATGCGTAATTTTTCTTCTTTGTTGTAGTTTGGGTTTCTTTAAGAAATGTTTTGGTGAAGTTTCGTCAATTAGTTTTATCTTGTGATAAAGATATAAGTGTTTATTTCAACTTATGGCGGTATTAGAACTCACCTTTACCGATTTTTGATCTAGAAGTCAGTTTCAATAAAAAACAAATGAATGCTGATGATAGTTCCTTGATTTTCAGCATATCTCAGAACTGAAAATCTCTTTTCCTAATTCCTATTGGATGAGTTCTATTTGTCTTGGTGTGCCATTCACTACTCGGCATGATCAAGCAATACCGTTATGCGTGATTTATCTGGTTTTCCTGTTCACTACTTTAAAAAATAATTCGTCTCAACTCATGTGCGATTTATTCGTTTATAGTTTTTGCAACTGACGGTATTTCATGCTGTATGCCATTTTTTTTTTTTTTTTTTTTTTTTTTTCTAACCGAACTTTTGGCCTGTAACATAAACAGGATTATGTCCCAACTGTGTTTGACAATTTCAGTGCCAATGTTGTGGTAGATGGTAGTACTGTAAACCTAGGATTGTGGGACACTGCTGGTAAAATTAGTTGTTCTGAGATTTGTTTTCTTTCGTTTTTCATTATCCAGCCAAGAATGCTACCAACAACTCACTTTTCATCGAGCAGGTCAGGAAGATTACAACAGACTGAGACCATTAAGCTATCGTGGGGCTGATGTTTTTATACTAGCATTCTCTCTGATTAGCAAGGCCAGCTATGAGAATGTCTCCAAGAAGGTGAGTCTGCCTTTACCCTTAATAATGAATATATCACCTGTTTGTATTTTCAGATTTATTTGATTAAACATTATTTGATTAAACATCTGTAAGAAAGTAAGAGGTAGGAAAAAATAAAAGGGAATGAAAAAATGACACCTAAAGCTTTCTTAGTTTTTGCTTGTTACCTTTGCATCATTTTTCAATCTATAAAAGAGCTGATGATTGTAAAAACTCCAGCTTAATGATCCTTCTGAAGTTCCAGATTGCATGGTTGTGAATTGTGATGATTATTTTGGTGTTTTTTCTTTTAATTTGCAGTGGATCCCTGAGCTAAGGCATTATGCTCCTGGAGTTCCGATTATTCTTGTGGGAACAAAGCTTGGTTAGGACCTTTTTATGTCTTTTTCTACCAGTGCACTGATTTCAAATTCTTCATCTTATAAGATAGCATATCATAGTGAGACTTATATGACATTACTGCTTGGTTGTCTTCAGGTTTAGACATTAAAGCTATGTTTGGTAGACAAATAAGTTAGCTTATAAGCTTCATGTTTTCAAATAACAAATCGTTTGCTAGGACGAGTTTTTTTAAAAGCTCGAGCTTATCTCATAAGCTTCTTTGGGTAGCTTTTCAAATATGCTCGTTGAAATTTTTATTTTAATTTTATCAAACACTTTTATCAGCTAGCTTTTCAATTATAAGTCATAAGCTATAAGCTACTAGCTTGAAAATCACTTATAAGTTATAAGCTAGCTTATCAGCTATCAGGTAGTTTCAACTAGTTTTACCAAACATAGCCTAAGAAAATATCAGCGAAACGATTTTTTAATGCTTTGTGATTTTTTCCTTCTTAAATTTTTGCACGAGTCATAGCCGGTATCTTACTCTCCTGAGGTATATTCAATCATAATACACATTGTCCAGTATCAGAGTGATGTAGAACGTGATACGAAAACAGGGAAGATCGAGATACTCTCTCGTGAAAATAGAACACCAGATAATTTCATAAACTTTCTAATCGTGCATTCACGTCTAAGACGAGATAATAAATAGAAAAGAGAGTCCCAACTTGCCAAACATTTGCAAGGACATTATTTACTTACCTAGTCTAAAATAATAAATAAGAAATAGCATAATAAAAGGAAAGGGAAAATAAAAGAAATAGTGAACAAAATCCAAAGACGATCAAATTTATCTAAGTATGTCAAAGCAAACTCGTCTCCATCATCCTCCCCCGGTTGAGAAGGATTCGGCCGCGAATCCGAAGCAACCTCGTCTTCGTCGGAATGGTCACCTGCAAACGGCACCAAGTGTTTGACGTTAAAAACGTCCGAAGTGCGAAGATGGGAGGGCAGGCGAAGGCGATATGCATTGGGATTAATCTTCTCCACAATCTCCACCGGGCCAATCTTCCGAGCCGACAACTTGTTGAACTCATGAGCCGTGAAGCGGTCTTTGGTGAGAACCGCCCAAACAAAATCGCCAACTTCGAACTCAACGTGGCGCCGCCGGATGTTCGCCCGACGCTACGCCGCGGTAGTAGCCTCCAAGCGTGCCCGAACGGTGTAATGCGTGGCCCGCAAGTCCGTGACGAACTCAGCAGCTCGGCGATCGTCCGTCGCGGAAGGGATCGTGAGTAGGTCCGACTGCCGCGTAAAAGGTGACAGCCAGTAGCCCGACTCACCGCCGAGTTATGTGCAAACTCAGCCTGGCTCAGCCGCTGGTCCCAACTACGAAGGTTGTCACCCACCAAGCAACGAAGTAAATTGCCCAACGAACGGTTCACTACCTCCGTCTGTCCATCAGTCTGAGGATGATACGCGCTGCTGAAGTTCAACTGAGTGTTCGCCATGCGCCACAGGCTACGCCAAAAATGACTCAAAAATCGGGTATCGCGATCCAAAACAATGGAGGACGGAAGTCCATGCAAACGGTAAATCTCCCGGAAGAACAGCTGAGCGACATGTACCGCATTTGTTGTGCGCTTGCACGGCACAAAGTGCACCATCTTCTAGAACCGATTGACGACCACAAAGATAGAATCAAATCCGCGTTGAGTCCTAGGTAACCCCAACACGAAATCCATACTAACCGCACACCAAGGCCGTGAAGGAATAAGAAGGGGCCTATATAGCCCGGCATTCGAAGCAACACCCTTCGAGACATGACACACCCGACATCGTTCCACATAACGGGCCACATCGCGGCGCAGTGACGGCCAAAAGTAGCGCCGGCCGACCAGCTCCACCGAGCGGTCCCGGCCCACATGCCCAGCGCCGTGTAAGTTGGCAACTAGCTTGTGCCGCAGGCTACCCTCCGGAATACAGAGGCGGGTCCCACGAAAAAGAAATCTGTCCGAGAGGACATAGTCATCCACCGGGCCGTGTGTGAGGCGGTGGACAATAGGCCCAAAAAAGACGTCCGCCGCATACTGCTCCCGTAAGGAATCAAAACCGAGAACCGACACCTGCATATCTGTCAATAAGAGGGCCCGGTGACTCAAAGCATCCGCCACTCTGTTCGACACTCCCGATCGGTGACGAAGCACAAAAGTAAACTCTTGCGACTCAAAGCATCCACCACTTTGTTCGACACTCCCAACCGGTGACAAAGCACAAAAGTAAACTGCTGCAGAAAAGCAGTCCAAGAGGTATGACGGGCCGATATATTGTCCTGAGATGCCAAATGACGCAAAGCCTCATGGTCCGTGTAAAGAATAAACTCCCGGTGAAATAGATAGTGCCTCCAATGATGGACAGCCCGGACCACAGCATAAAACTCCACGTCATATGTACTGTAACGTGAACGCGGCCCGGATAATTTTTCACTAAAGAATGAGACCGGCCGACCGTCCTGGCTAATGACAGCGCCAATCCCCACCTTTGAAGCATCACAGGACAACTCAAACGCCTTCGAAAAATCCGGTAACATGAGCACCGATGCGGTCGTCAACTTACCCTTTATAAGGGCAAAAGCCTCTTCAGCCTGCGGGGTCCACAAAAAGGCCTTGCCATGCAAGCAATCAGTAATCAGGGCTGTAAGAGTACTAAAATGCGATATAAAACGACGGTAGAAAGAGGCGAGCCCGTGGAAGCTGCGCACCTCCGTGAATGAAGTGGGGGTTGCCAGTCCCGAATAGCCGCCACTTTACTGTCATCCACCCGAATACCGTCGGCAGAAATAATAAACCCCTAAAACATAACGGAATCAACCAAAAAAACACACTTACGTGATGCGGCAAAAAAGGACTCGGCACGTAGCACCAATAAGACCTCTCGAACATGCTGCAAGTGTTCCTCCATAAACCGGCTGTAGATAAGAATATCGTCGAAATAAACGACGACACTCTTACCGATAAAGTCACGTAAGGCCTGGTTCATAACACGCATGAACGTGCTAGGGGCATTCGACAGCCCGAACGACATCACCATCCATTAGAATAAGCCCTCCCGGATCTTAAAAGCAGTCTTCCACTCGGGCGGGCCGAATCCGAATTTGGTGATACCCGCTACGGAGGTCGAGCTTGGTGAAAACAGAAGCACCGTGCAACTGGTCCAATAGGTCATCGAGGCGAGGAATCGGGAACCGGTAACGGACGGTGATCTTGTTGATGGCACGACTGTCAACACACATACGCCAGGTACTATCTTTCTTTGGAATGAGGAGAGCCGGCACCGCACACGGACTCAGATTCCGGCGCACGACTCCCCGTTGGAGAAGCTCCTCCACTTGCCGTCGCAATTCTTCGTGCTCCGTTGGACTCATACGGTAATGAGGCCTATTTGGTAATGAAGCTCCCGGGACCAAATCAATATGATGTTGTATGTCCCGTAGAGGCGGAAGACCCGAAGGAAGATCAACCGGGAATACGTCACTGAACTCCAAGAGTAGCGGCTGGATTGCCGCTGGAGGCTCCTGTTCACCCGCTACATCCGCGCCGACTAGCAACAGCACGAAGGAGGAAGACCGCATGGCGGACAAAAATGCCGACCGTGGACGGCGAACCCGGTAAAGGCGTCGGGCTAGCCTGGGCAATAAAATAATACGGACCCCGCCAAAAAGAAATGAGTACCGGTTGAGGCGACCATCGTGTGTAGCTGCACGATCAAACTGCCACGGGCGCCCCAAAAGCAAATGGCATGCGTCCATTGGAACGACATCACACCAAACCTGATCACGATAAGTGGGGCCAATGGAAAAAGAGACAAGGGCTCAACGGTCAACGGTAACCGCCTTACCCTTCTGGATCCACGCGAGCTTATAAGGATGTGGATGAGGCTCACACGATAACTGTAACTTACACTGCCTCCTGTGCAATAACATTCTCACACGAGCCAGAATCAATAATGAAACGACATACCTTGTTGCCGACCGTGCAAGTCGACTAAAAAAGATGGTTCCTCTCCGAGTCAACAGAACCCTTCGGCGCTAGACATGCTCGCCGAATAACCAGAGCCGTGCCCACGTCAACGGTGACATACTCCTCCGTCTCCCCTGGCTCGACATCGAAGACTGGCGGCCCCTCATAACCTTCCTCAGCCACACCGTCGTGGACGTCCTCCGAAAACAATGCACGAGTATTAGCATTCCGGGGACAAACCGCCTGATGATGTCCCACCTCCCCGCAACCAAAACACCTTAACCTGGACACCGCCTGTGTTCCAGCCGACGCCACTTGTGGGCCTGCGGTCCCGCCCAGTCGCGGTTGCGACCCATTTGAAGGCGAAAACCGAATCGGTCCAGCCCCCTGACCCACGCCGCTGCTCACCACCGGAGGCCCACGCACGGACTGACCACCTGTCACGAACGCCGTGCCCTGCCGCGACGTAGAACCAAACGAGGGTCCCGATTTTTGTGCCAGCTGAGACTCAACAAGTAGTGCCCGTTGATGAGCATCCGAGACCGTCTCCGGGCGAAAATGATTCAACGTGTCACGTATGCCCATACGAAGTCCACCCACATAGCCAGACACCAACTGATTTTTCGCTTCGCGCAACTCAACACGGGTCAATAGACGATAAAAGTCATTAGTGTAATCGTCAACCGAACGTGCGCGTTGACGTAAATTTTGGAGTTGCTGATACACAATTCTATCGAAATTGAATGGGACAAATTCACGTTCTACCAGTTCCCGAAACTTCATCCAAGAAGTTATGCTCGGTTTGCACTGACGATGCCGCAGACCGGTTAATTGCATCCACCACACCGCTGCACGACCACGAAACCTTGTAGCTACCAAATCCACTCGTTTTTCTTCCGGAACATCCTTAAATCGGAGAAAGGCCTCGACCGCTGCATCCGTGCCGCCCGCAAACTCCGGTAAGTCCACACGAAATCCTTGGTCCCAGCGTGACCCATCGCCCCCTTCTATCGGCACCTGCCGTCACGTCGGTCCCGACCCCAACGCTCACCGCCGACACCCTCAACGAAACCCTGACGACGCCGCGGAACATCGGCGCCCCGCCCCCAGGCACGCCACTGTCCGCCCTCATCTTCGTCGTCACAGTCGCCTCCAAAACCCTCGTCGAAACTCCGATCACCGTCAAAACCATCATCCCAGCCCCGGCGAAACACCCGACCGTCGCGGCGACCATGGCCACCAACGTCAAACCCTCGGTGTGTCTGCCAATCGTCCTGTCTCTCGTGAACGAAACCATCGTCTCCCGCAGGTCGACGGCGCCGCTCGTTCGCGAACGGGTTGTCCACACTAATGGTCTCCTCGTCCGCGTCGTCGCCGGACGAAGTCTGTGGTGACCGTTGGTGGGGCGCCCCACCAAATCCGCGTCCACCACGTCCTCTGCGAGCCCCTCCACGCGTGCCCCGGTCGCCGGCAGCGCGATTCGTACGGATCTCGTCCATCATAGTCCGCATCGCCTCCCGCAAATCCACCATTCCGGATGAGAGATCCGTAAATTTTTCGTCCATCGCATCAAAGCGATCATCCATCCGCTGGAATTGCTCCTCAATGGCGTTATCGTTTACAGCTTGAGCTCTCTTAGGCGGCATCGCGGATCGTTGCTGGTCTCTGGAAACCAACTGATGTAGAACGTGATACGAAAACAGGGAAGATCGAGATACTCTCTCGTGAAAATAGAACACCAGATAATTTCATAAACTTTCTAATCGTGCATTCACATCTAAGACGAGATAATAAATAGAAAAGAGAGTTCCAACTTGCCAAACAACTGCAAGGACATTATTTACTTACCTAGTCTAAAATAATAAATAAGGAAATAGCATAATAAAAGGAAAGGAAAAATAAAAGAAATAGTGAACTAAATCCGAAGACGATCAAATTTATCCAAATATGCCAAAGCAAACTCGTCTCCATCACAGAGACAATCGACAGCCCGAAAAAATGAAGAAAGTGAATGATATCAATTCTTTTTCCCTTTTTCTCCATGTTCATCTTGACTTTGTTTTGAAGTTCTATAGCTTGAATAAACCATATTTTAATTCTTTTCAGATCTTCGGGAGGATAAACAGTTCTTCTCAGATCATCCTGGAGCTGTACCCATCACGACTGGCCAGGTATACGCCTCCTTACAGGCCATCGAAATGATTGTTAAACCAATTTACCCCATCTCCTGTATTTTGATATTTATTTATATGCCCTCCTAACTTTTCTTTTCTTTTGCACTTCGTCTTTCTCTGAAGGGAGAGGAATTGAAGAAGTTGATTGGAGCAGCTGCTTACCTTGANCGATACTATCTTATCACGGTGTTTTTTTCCAAAACTCGCAGAATGTGAAGGCTGTCTTTGATGCGGCAATAAAGGTTGTTCTGCAGCCTACGAAGCAAAAGAAGAGAAAGAAGAAAAAGGATCAAAAAGGTTGCAATATATTGTAAGTGCATACAAAAAAGCAAAGGGAAGGAAAATAATCTTGTGGATGTTCGTGGTTAAGGTTGCAATAATTAGTCATTATTGGCAATACACTAAGATGAGGCTCTTGAAGCATCAAATTCAAGTTGTTGGCTTTTGGATCTTGGCTATATATATAGCTCAAAATGCATGTCTGTGTGACCGAGATGTGTGATTATATTGTTACATCTTCATACAAAAGTTAAGCATCAAAACATGGATATAAATATATAATACCTTAATCTGGCACAGCAGTTCCTCTCCCATGATTGTTCTTTATCACTAGCTTATAATTCAGTTTATATGAGTTTGGGACGCGAAAAAATGATTAATTATTATTTCGAGGCTTAGGATTTAATGATTTAAAAATCAGTTAAAATATTTAAAAGCTGAAATATATTTTATTCATAACCTTCATTCTATTTTTTAAAAATTTTCAAAATAGTAAAATTTTTAGGCCCAAATATATGAAGGTAAAAGCCCATAACTCGTGTCCACAATGAGCCCATGACCCGGTCTCCCCTTACACAAGACAAGATAAAATTGCTGTCTCAATATTCAAAAACCCTATCTGCAAAACCCCAGCTCTCATTCACTCTATCCCAACTGGTACATACATCGACGGCAGATTTATGAGGGAAAATGTTCGCCGGAAGGTTCAAAGAGCTTCTAAAAAAGTACGGCAAAGTAGGATTGGGCGTACATTTATCCGTCTCGGCGGCCTCGATCGCCGGCCTTTACGCCGCCGTTAAAAGCAACGTCGATGTTGACTCGATGCTCGAAAAGGTTGGCCTGCCTAGCTTCGCTAAGGATAAGGGCTCAAAAATCTCCGATCTGCATCCGGTTAATCTGGAAACTACGATTGATCGGACGGTGGAGGAGGAGAGGAACCGGACGGCGGAGCCGGCGTTGTCGAGCGGCGGCGCTTTGGCTTTGGCGGTGCTGATTAATAAGGCACTTTTTCCGGTTAGGGTTCCGATCACACTTGCGCTTACACCCCCTGTGGCGAGATTTCTTGCAAAGCGCAATCTTTTCAAGATGGGTGTGTGATTTTACTTGTTATTATTTTTTATTTTTTTTGTTGGTTGGTCATATTTTGATGATTTTTTTATCTCTGACAAACTTGGTGGTGAAAGAGCAGTTTCTTTTGTCGAACTTGTTAACTTGGATTGGGAATAAAGATAGGGGAGAATGATGGGAGAGTTCTGTATCTTTGTATAATTTAATGCTGAAAGGTTTCAAAACTTCATCTTGCTAATGGATGTACATTTTATACTAAATATGNATTAGTTGTAAACTAATGTCAAGAGATTCGATAAGGCACATTTGAGCCTGTTAAGATTGTTCTTTTATGAGTTCACATACTTTCGTGCCTTCTTATCGGTTTGAAATTGAAGTTGTGACTGTATTTTTTAGATATGAGATTTCGCCTGACGGTGTTGCCATTGAGTGATAAAGGTTGAGCTAAAGCTTGCCATTCGCTTGATTCTGGAAATTATAGGAAATTAGGAATGATATTGTGCGCATTATTTGATGAATTGAGTATTTTCTGTTTGGAAAACATAAATAGTGATGAGGGGATGGTTGAATTAGTTGTAAACTAATGTCAAGAGATTCGATAAGGCACATTTGAGCCTGTTAAGAATGTTCTTTTATGAGTTCACATACTTTCGTGCCTTCTTATTGGTTTGAAATTGAAAGTTGTGACTGTATTTTTTAGATATGAGATTTTGCCTGACGGTAGCCATTGAGTGATAAAGGCAGAGCTAAAGCTTGCTATTCGTTTGGCTATGGGAATGATAGGAAATCAGGAATGATATTGTGCGCATTATTTGATGAATCGGGGCTTTTCAGTTTGGAAACAGAAAAAATAGTGATGAGGGGATGGTTGAATTAGTTGTAAATTAACGTCAAGAAGTTTGATAAGGCACATTTGATTTCTCCCTTTCTTTCCTTTTGCTCCTTAAGAAATGAGAATATGCTTATAGGCTGTTTTATAGTTCTTGAATTGTAAGTGATTTGAATCGAGTTCACTGACTATAAGTCTATAACGATGTTTTAGCAACATTGGTGATGGAAAACCACTTAAACAAGCACATATCGAAGGCTTCATGGGTTTAATTGAGTACCTATGGAGCTCAAAAACTGTGCTATATAAAATAAGATTCGATCACATGTTTAAAGTAGTACCATCCTCTTAGTTGCTGTTGCTACTTTCTAAGCAGGATTATTACTTGACGGCACATGTCCTTGCGTGCATTTAACTACATTTTAAGATTTTTATGTTTTTTAACATTTACCATCTATATATATATATAAGAATTAACATTTACCAAAAATAGTAGCAAAAAAATAGGTCAAAATTTAATTCAATCTATAAATAGTAAGTATTATTATTTTTCTTATTTTTTCTTTAAAACATACAGCATTAAATGCTACCTTAAATTTCGGGCTATAGTTCATTTTATTATTTAAAAAATCCGGCTAAAATTTATTAAGTTGTATGTTTTTATTTTTATTTTTTTCTTAGAAACAACGAACAAAATTAAAATCTCGGTCTCTATATTTATAAAATCTCAATTCAAAATATAACAAAAGTTTTAGAATCTCGGTCTTTATATTTGTGCCTTTAAGAAAAATTGAACGCTAAAAATATTCTTTAAATTGCATAATCAATCAATTAATCTTAATTTTTTGAAAATTACTATGTTTATTTTTTATTAATATGTATAAAATAAAAATAATTAATTCATCTTAAGATATATAATTTATAATCTTAATATACTATCATTCATTTGGTGTAGACATTTATTATATGAATCATAAAATATTTTTATTTCATAAAATTAAATATATTTAAAGAAAATAGGAAATTTTCTTCGGATCAATCAGGTAATTGCATTAGGGTACTGCCCAGGAATTACTTTTAGATGATATTTAAAATAGTCAAAAAACTTGACACAACTTGGTTGGTCCCAGGTGACTAAGTTATGAATCAGTTCGATCACACCAAATCGATTATTGAACCTAAATATAAATTTTATATTGAAAATATTTTATTACGTGAATGTGATATATATAGTCCAAATTTCAAATAATCGTATTAACAATAGTTTTATGACAACATGTTTAATGATTTATGAATATTTAAATATCATTTTATTAATATTTATGTGAATAAAAAAATGTTTTATTATAATATTTATTAATGTACATTAAATATAAGGTTCTCAGAACTGGACCGTCATCGAAACGATCAAGCTATTTTATTAAATCATTTGTGGTTTGTTCAGATTTTAATTTATAAACATTTTAAAATATATATATATATATAGTATTTTTTGTAATAAATTTAAACAAAATGTGTTACTTAGATATTTAATAAATTTATAAATTCAAATGTTTAAACTAATTGATAAATAATTTATAAATCTCTATTTTATTTAATATGTAATTTTATTTAAAATAATTTTAAATATAATAAAATTTATTTGAAAAATCGTGTCGATCCTACAAATCCAACCGACTGGTATTGACGGATTCAAAAGCAAATATCTTATTCGAGCGGACTAGACTTGTTATAAATCGGTTCTCCGTCCATTCGGTCGGACTGTGTCTAACCCAGTTTAATGTAAAAACAATACATATATATGATTAATGTTATTTATATATTTAATTTATAATACAATCGTAATATTGTTTTCCCGTGCATTGCACGGGCCACGCACTAGTTATTTATTATAATGCATATAATTACCATGGGTGTCAAAATGAAGACCAGGTTAGGGTTTTTCATTTTGAAAAAGTTACGGATGATTCTGCAACTTGGAGATATGCATTACTTTCTGGTTCACTTTGTTGAAGTTTATTGTTCTTAAGGAACTATAAGGACTTGTGTTGAACACGTTTTTTACTACTTAAAATTGTTCTTTGCTGGCCTTTGAATTACATCATCTCGTGCTGTGAAAGTTTCATGCTGTTTGGCCAGGAGTTTTGATGTGACCCGTAGATTTTCTTTGGAGCATATCTTTGTTGCTTGTCGGCTTACAATTTTGCATGCTGGCTTGGTTATTTTCTATCCGGTAGCTCGGTTTTTCCTCAACACCTTTTGAAGGAAAACAGTCAATTTTTAGTTTTTATGGGAAGGCGCCCTTACATTGAGGCCTTGGGGACTTGACATTTGTGAATTCGAGTCAAGTCAACTTGTCATCGAGTTTTTTACCATTTGATCAATTTTTACTGTTGGATAACAGACACACACATACATTTACATGTGTATTGAATATTGATCCAA
>BKCP01011626.1:934128-951534 GCA_008636005.1 Striga asiatica | reverse complement strand
AACTTAAAATGCTCACACAGTCCAATTGAGATCATTCTTACAACTGAATGTGATTCAAATGCTCAAATTCCTTGCAATCAGCACCAATATCCTTCAATGCAGCAAAAAGTCTCGGCACAACTTTGCCGAGCATAAGCTTGAAACCGACTGAATTCGAGTTAGCATTACCATCACTTATGGAAGCGTCTTTTGTGAGAGAACCAATCAAATGACCCTTCATATAGGCATCACACGCCTTGAGAATATAGTAGCCCTGCTTCTTGAAATGCTCCATGACAAGCTCTTCAAAGTCCTGCAAGTAAAATATGAGTTCTTATAAATGTAGGCAAAAAGTTATCTGCTCCAACAGAAATCTACAAACTTTTTTTACTATTCGACAGATGTTATTGGGGATATTTCTAATCACTGTCACTCTTGTTAGGGCGGTTAACGAACTGAACGTTTTGAGAACAAAGGCTCGTTCGAGCTCGTTTGTTTGTCAATCAAGCCGAGTTCGAACAGAAAAGTAGGCTCGTTTAATAATCTAACAAACATGAGCTCGTTCGCGAATGCTCGATAATGTTAGCGAACATTAATTTAATATAATTTTATTTTTTTAATATATTTACATGATATTTTTAATAAAAAATCTAAAAATATAAAAAAAAAATTATTTTTGAATTCAAAGGAGTTCGAAACGAACGAATTTCGAGTTAATCAAACAGATTTAAAAAGTTTATGTCCTAAATTATTCGAACAGGAACAAACTCAAATTTTGACGAACAACGAAACGAACGAGCTCGAACACGATTTTTCGCTCGAAAAATAAATGAACGAACACGAACAATATTCGAAAGTAAACGAACACGAGCTCGAAACGCCCAAGCTCGGCTTGTTCGGTTCGATTACAACACTACTCTTGTCAGTCTCACATTAATTTGGGGGGGAATTGGGATGATAAAGAAAGATTCAATCTCCAAGTTCATCGTTGATTTATTTTCAATTAGGGAAACTTTATTTATGTCAAATTAGCATAATAACAATTAATAACAACAATAAGTACAACAACAGTACTACCAGTCAATATAAAATAAAAGAAAGAAAGCTAGGGTGGGATTTAAAAAAAAGTTGCAATCGTTATTTTGCTCACCTTTGGGGGCTTTCGCATTAGATACATCATCGTCTTGCAGTTCAGTAAGAATGTGTTCTCATTGTAGGACAAAGAATTTTTCTCCCCTTCAGCTGTCCCAACTTGTTTATCATATCCAGCTTCGTTGAAATATGGCTTGGAATTTAATACCAGTCCCTGAAGGGAAACGAGTACTTGAAGAATGCTTGAGGTTGAAGGATCCCAAACTTCATTTCCTCTACCTGTCCAGGTATTCAACAAACTCAGGCAAACTTTCCCTTCTTCGTATAAGTTCGGATTTATTCGCCATCCTCCAGAGTGATAGTATGCTGACTGTAAACCAGGAAAAAAAAAAAACAGTCAACTGAATAGTAACCTATAAAGCTAACAGAAAACTAAAGGAGATAAAAGAGTGATATGGAAAATAGAGTTGGCATTAAGAGATAACATTTAATCACACACGCACACAATAAAGAAAAAAAGAAGGCGAATCAAAAAACATATAGGTCAATCATTATATCAACTTCACAAGATGCACCTTGAATAAGGGAATATGTGAGGGANTTTTGTAAATTTGTAAGATAGCAGGAGCTTTCTGTAATTCGATCAACCACAAGTCAAGAGAAGAGAATACCTCTATTGCATGGGGATATTGCACCATTAAAGTTAACTTTATGTACTTAAGATAAAGAAATGAAGTAGAAAACTAATGCAGAGGTTCTCTTACAGGCGGAACATCTGGATATTCCGGTGGAAGTAGAAAATCAAAGAAGAAAAGACCATCCTGATAAGGAGTCCCATAAGCTCCAACTATCACAGCTCTCAAAAGATCCATTCTATCTTCATAGACACGTACATATATGCCCTCTGTTTAATAGCACTTAAATTTTCAAGACAAACTTCTGATACGATTCAACAAGCTAACTAGGATTAATAATTTAAGAAGTCCTAAAATTAACACAGTGCACAACTCATACCAGGCAGGTTATTTTGAAGAATGTCCCAGTCCTGCTGAACTTTCTTGAGCCACTTCCTGCCAGCATTGTTCTGTAAATTTCGTAAAAAAAGCTTGTTAAAAGAGATTTTATCATTAAATAAGACATAAGCTATGTTTGATAACCAAATAAGCTAGTTTATAGCTTATTTGGTTAGCTTATAAGCATCCTGTATTCAAATAAGCTTCGTTTAAAAAGTTCGAGCTTATCTCATAAGCTTCCTTGGGTAGCTTTTCAAATAAGCCCATTGAAGTTTTTATTTATCGGCTAATTTTACCAAACACTTTTATCATATAAGCTAACTTTTCACCATAAGTCATATGCTATCAACTATAAACTCGAAATTCACTTAAAAGGTATAAGCTAGCTTATTAGCTAGGTTTACCAAACATAGCCACAGTTAGAAGAAAAGTCAAAGAGACCATAATCGGATCAATAACACTAATACTGTGAAGGTATGCGAATTGCGAGTAGCACTACGTACCTGCCCTGGTGTACCATGAAAATAATGATCAACAGGGTCTCTAACAATATCAAAACCTTTGAATTTTGAAATAGGTTCTTCGCGCATTGGAGTATCCAACTGTGATAGTTTTAGGCTGCAAAGAGTTTCAGCAACTTGTAGCAAATCAGAGGACTCAGCAGCTTCATTTTCCTCCTCCTCTTTAGAATTGGTGATGGGGTTCGAAATTTGACTTTCAGTATCATTAGGTTTTTGTGAGCTGGATTCATTATTGGGATCTCTGTCCAAAGTCAAATCATCCGATTCAAGATCTTCTTCATCCGAGTGCTTTTTTCCCCTAGAAAATATTCCTGATGCTAGTCGGGTCACAAAACCAAATGCAGCTAGAGGAATCGAGAGAGCCCCATTATTCCCAGAATTTTCTGCACCAATCTCATTACTTTCAACCTCACCAGAATTGTTTGTCCTATGTTCCTAAATCCAGAAGTAAATGTAGACCTCATTAAAGAACATAGAGAGAGAACGATTATAGGAACAAAAACATTATTAACTTCCATTAGATCACATACGTCATAATGACCCATCACTTGCTCAGCGACCTTTTGAGATGTATGATACGATGACTCATATAAATAAACTGGAAATTATCGAATCTACATAGATCANAATTATGTTGAAATGATTAGCTCGTAAAATCACATTTATTTTGAGTTCTGGGCAGTAGACAAAATACCGAAACAGATTTATTAAAACATGCTTATGAACTGCATGGTCATAAGACATTCATGATTACCTTTCAAAATGACAATTGTAATGCCAACTAAAAACCTGGGAGTGGCGTACACGCTGTTTCAAATTATATTAATCACCTCTTTGAGCGACAATTTGCTATTCATGGCATTAATATTATATTACTAGTTCCACAAAAAAGCTCATAATATGTAGAACTTTTAAGGTCAGATCATGAAGTTTTCAGGTAGACACAAAGTTCAGATATCCACTTTAAGTAAACATTAACAGAGATGATGCCCTGCATACAAAGTACTATCCTTTCAAATGATACCATGCCCTATCTCTGAGCAATGTCTCTCGGGGTTAACTTATGCAAATCCTCTCAAAAGAATGACCTAGATTTTTACATGAAAACAATTACTCAAATAATTGATCGAGGTGCCTATTTATTTACCTCAGTATTATCAACATTATCCACGTCATCTTCAACAGTTTCCCAGCTAACCCCATCATCGCCAGCATCGCTGCCAACAGCAATGGACTCATCATCATCTCGACCAACAACATATATAGCTTGAGGACCGACCTGAAATAATAACAAACCTGTTCATTCAAAACCATAATAAGAGAAAATAGTTCTTTCTAGAAAAGGAAAGGACTACAATTAAAGAAACAAAAAAAATTCACAAGGTCTGACAGAAAAAAATTACAGTAGATATCATTCCATCGGCCCACGTGACTTCTATGTCACCGTCTTTTAGCCCAGTGATGTTCCCAACCCAAGAGAGATCACAAAACTCAGTAGACGTGTCATGCCCATTTTCTGCATTCCTTTCCTTCTCACTCTCGGGATTATCCGAACTATTAAGCATTGGGTTCTCATCAGAATGTGAATCCATCTTGTCCGGCAAAGAAATAGGCGATAGCCGAACAACTATATCTCCATAGCAATAATCATAATCAGGATGCCCCTCGAGCTCATACACACTCACCATTTCCTCTTTATCGAATTCCCGAGGGTCCTCAGCCCTAGCAACAGGCTTCAACCACCTAACACAAGCTGTCCTATCCTTGGCATTGACACTTTTCACAACCCCAACTCGTCTTGTCTCGACAGCATCATCACTGTCGGCTGCTTTCTCCACCACATACTGCTCAGCAACAAATTCATGATCCCCAGGACTATCAATGGGAATTAAAGACGATGAGTCCAGCTTCTGTTTTATCGAGCCATCTTGCCAGACAACATCAACTTTTGTGTGTGTATTGATAATCAAGAACGCACGTTCGAAACTCTCCACTTTCTTCCGTGATGGTTTCTTGTCCTTTTTTACCACCACTTTACGGATCTTTTTACGATGGTGGAGCGGCCACGTCTCGTGGACGACAGCTTCCTTCGAACCCGAAGCAGAAATATTTTCGGCATTTTTGTCCACGGAAACCGCCTCTGAACTGCTTTCTGTAGGTTTAGTATCCCCAGCCGACTCCTCTGCATCTTCTAGCTCCGCATCATCAGACTCATCACCCGTTTCAACCGGTTCACGTTCTTCCTCAACACTATCATTAGAATCTAATTTCGAAGATCCCTTGTTCAGAAGCCCGCCCGAAGAGTACAGACCTGACGGAAGCATACACCAATCCCCCAACTGCCAGTTTGTATGTGAGAAACAAGTCAACCGATTTAAATTCTTCGGAGTCTGCTCTTCATCAGGAGTTGTGACCGAATCCGACCCATACCCAGCAGAGGCAATCCAATAAACAAACAACGACCCAACAGTGACTTTCGTGACCGTACCTTCCAGCCGATTAGCTTTCCACATTCCAGACAGCCACCTGGCATTCTTAAAAACCGATGACGAGCTTGCCCTCACTCGTTGGCCCGGATAATACGGGAAATGCCCATCATCGATAACATCCTTCATGACCGGCTTAAGATGCATCGGGTCAGCTTTCAACACTTTGCAAACAGAACCATCGTCCAACTGGACAGTCACATTATCGAAAATATCTTCGATTCTACCGAGCCAGGGTCCCAACACCACATGATCACCTACAGTGAACTCCCTAATTCGTAATAAGTCTCTGCAAGTTATGTCTTTCAGAATCGAGCCGTCGGATGCTAATAGATCCACGGTGATATCAACATCAACCACAATGCCTATCTGGCCAGTGGGATCAGAGGCAGAAGCCACATAATCCCCGTGCAAAAATCCTCTGTCAATGACTTTCACGTCGTTTATGCTCTCGGCTGTCTCAGTCCCATCCATCCAGAGCACTCTAATCTGGTCAGCTGCAAGTGGGCCCAGCTTGGGGCTATTATTCTCATTATGCTCTACATTCTTGGTTTTTTCCATGTCAGCATCTTCATCAGACCCAGCCTCATCAGCATCTTCTTCTTCTTCTTCTTCTTCTTCTTCTTCCTCTTCTTCTTCTTCATCATCATCTTCGCCATCACCTTCGCCATCAGTCGAGCTGCCATCGGAATTCGAATCACCCGCAACTTCAGTCACTATACCAATGCCAGAGCTGGTTTTCCTTCTCACTATATCTTCTCTGTAGATGTACGATACGTTCTGTAAGTTCTTGAGAATCTCATCCGGTTTTAAGGTTGCATCTTTGGTCGATTTGGGCCCATTAACATCCGAGACTCCAGAACTTTGCTCGGGTTGCTCGGGTTCCATCCAGCAGAGACAAAAGCTGCATTCACAAATTTGCAGAAATATTCGACTATTGTGAACCCAATTTAAATTAGACTTCCTCAAAACACATATCTAGCCATTGGCACATGATGATATATTGCAGATAAATATCATATAAGCTCAAACTTAAAAAACCCACGTCTCAAATGAGCTGATGAAAGTGTAAAAAACGAGACATAAAGAAATACCTACCTCCAGCACCAGACCCCTGTATCTAATTCAAAACTCGTCACAGCTAGAGGAAAAGCTAACATAAAATGTAAAATGTGCCCAAGCATGATCGGATGAACAAATAGGTATGAACACAGATTCATTCGATGCATTCTTCATACAACAATGAATTAATCATCCGAAAAAAACAAAACATTATCATAAACGGAATTTAGAATTCTGAAACGCCGATACAGATGAATAAATCGGTCGCGTGGAGGAATGAGGAGAGTAATCCCTATCGAATACCTTCGAAATCGAGCTCACCGGTGGAATTGATTGACCTGAAATCGGAAAAACAGGCGGCGATTTCTATTAATCGTCAGAACATATATTTTTCATTTGCAGAGTTACCAACAGATCTGAAACTAATATATTAGTACAAATTTTAGGGGCATTCTTGTCCTTGGGTGATTTCTATAATCGCGTAACAAGTATTTTCATGGGCTCGTTATATTTTTATCATAATAATATTACATATAAATATTTGTAAGAAAAAATAGTTTTGCTATTTATTTTTTGAGATGATATATTGTCAATCTAATGTACAATTAGGTCGACAACACAATTGAAAACATCCCCTTGCGTATTTTTTTATTTTTATTTTTTTAGATATTTTTACTTGTGCTGTCAATCTAGTTGTAGACTAGGTTGACAATGTATCATTTTCCTTATTTTTTTAAATAAAGGATTTAGAAATATCTCAAATTATTTTAAATGGAAAATTAATTCCAAGTTATATATGTGGAAATAAAAAAAAATCTCTTTTTCTTATTCATTGTTATGAGTCGCACCTCATATTTGCTTCAATCTACGCTTGCTCGCGACAAAATGACAACTAGTATGCCCTCAAACAATCCATCTACCCCTTCTACCTTCAAACGTCAGACAAATCCGGTGCCTTGATCATCGCGAGAGTTTCATCGGCGATAACTAAGTTTTGTGGTAACACGTTGTCCAAATGCACTTAGTGTAAAAAACAAAGGAGGATTCATCGACGTTACAATATCTCCTCCCTGTGATACTCCTGTATTATATGTTATTTGATGCTTACGAACAATCTCATAACTCAATATGTAAAGAAATTCATCACTCTTTACTGTTTTTACTTCATGAAACGAAGTTTGGGATGAGATTAAGAACAAATATGCATTAAGTAGTGGTCCTAGGATTTTTTTAGCTTGAAAAATCACTAAGTACGATGGATCAGGGTTCAACGTCTAATATTACAATGCTTTTAAGGCTCTTTGGGATAAATATGTAACATACAGACCGATTTTCAGATGTACATGTGGTATTTTTTTCTGTATGCACTTGTGATATTTGAGTCAATGTCTGTATATGAGCAACATGATTATGTAATGATATTCTTAGTTGGCCTACATGACTCCTATTCCTCACTAAGAAGCCATTTCGTCTTGTCTACACCACTTCCAAGCCTAACATAAATCTACAGCCTTATACTTCAAGAAGAATTCCAAAGAAACCTTCAAACAACCTCTCAGATTGATTCCACGGCTATGCTTATACTTGAAGAAGAATCTAAAAGAAACCTCCAAAACACCTCTCAGATTGACCCCATGGCTATGCTTGCTAAGACAAATTACCAATCACACCTCCAAAACAAACAAACTNAAAGATCTAAATGCTCTTATTGTGGTTACACTAATAATAGTGTTGACACCTGTTTTTAAGTAATTGGTTACCCAACCCTTATATATTTTGTTATGTATCTAAAAAATACTAGTACGTAATCTCGTGCGATGCACGGGCTGTATTTGTTTTGGTAAAATTTATAATTCAAGGCTACTAATCAATAAGTTATAATGCGTAGAACATTTGTTAGGTAATCGTAAAATGTTGATCATGAAAAATCATACATTATTAGAAACCTCTTTGTTTTTTCATGCAAAATTATTTTGCACTTGGTAACCGTAGATCGATATTTACTAAGATTGCTCTCCAATTGGTAATTGAAAATTGCATAGACACCTCATTCTTTTAATTTTTTGTTGAAAAATACTAAAGATATGATTATCGGGTGAAGTTTAATTTTATATAGAATATAAGAAAAATTGTTATCTTGAAGTGTGGATTTTGAGTATATCTTTTTTTTTTCTCAATCATTCTCATTTTTTATGCCAAATTCATTCCAATATTGAGAACAATTTTGTTTTTGTTATGTTTTAACAAAGATTTAGAATTTTGATTGTATATTTTGTAAAACAATATTTACAAAAATAATTACGTTTAAAAAAAATCAACAACGACATTGTATCATTTGTAGCTCAAAACTAACTAAATAAATCAGAGGACATGTAAATCACAATTTTTAAATGAAAAAATAATTTCATAAGTAAATTGATAAAAAAATTATTCAAAATGATAAAAAAAATAGTTATAATATAAACAAAAAGATGTTTATATGAGTAGTGGAATAGTGAATCGAATATAGTGGCAATCTTAAAATACATGTTACCAAGATTGAAATGAAATCTTTACAATATTTTTTACTTTTAGTTAAGTTGTATATATTGCCTAACTATATGTGAAAAAAATAAAAAAAAATTAAAGTTCAATATGTGATTTATTTATATGCATATAAAAAAGTGTATAGTCCAAATAATTAAATTTTATTTATCATTTATATTATTAATATTGATACCATGATTATTTTAAAGTCATACTCTCATTTTTACGGTAAATTTATATTATATTAAAATGAATTGATAAGTCTAAAAAGAGATATAAATTGAATTAAAAAGATTGAATCGTGGTTAATTTAGTTGATTATATAATTATACTGCTTTTAAAAAGATACTCCATAATAATACTGCTTTTAATCAAATAGAATTGATTCCAAACAACCGAATTTAGTGGTTAATACTTTAATTAAATATTATGGAGTATCTTCTTAAAACAATAAATCTGGTTGTTAACACTGTCTTTATCCCCAACCCAATCCAACCCAACTTAGTAATTAAAAATTATTTCTTTCTCTTCAACCTACACAACTCAACTTTACAACTCAATTTATCTTTATCTCCAACCCAACTCATCCTAAATATTTATTTTATTTTAATTTATTTAAAAATTACATTTTTATTTCAAAATATCAAGTGTGGTCTCTATTTGTAGAGAATGAAAAAATACGAATTTTAATATTATTTTTATTTTATCTTTTTTTTAAAAAAAATCCACTTATCTAATCAAAACGAGACAAATGTCTCATTCTCCGCACACTACATGGATCGCGACCCAAGGTCTCGCTCTTTCATGACCTTTCTTTTTTTTTTTATGTTTTTTTAATTGGTGACCCACTCATTGAGTCTAATTTAAGAGAATTTAAAATTGATTACAATTAATACTTCGATATTTGTTTTAAAAAATTGTATAAAATTACTATAATGAGGATGTAATTAATGCATAATGATAGAAAATACTTATTATATTTGCTTTAAGTCTAGAATTTAAATTATAACTTAATTTTTTGATGTACTCACACATTGATTTAATTGTCAAGAGGTTAAATTTGATAAGAGTTAAATATTTTTCTATATCAAGTGGTTGAATTTTATAATCACTTAAAAATTTAAGAATTGCTGAATGAATATCATTAAGATTTTAATGTGATTCTAATTTAATAATTAATTAATTAATTTAGTCATTAACAATTCACGAGATCAAAATTTTCACATTCTTTTTGAGTTTAGTCGTTGTTTTGAGATTCACTTTATCTTCGATTGGGAAGATCTCAGCTCACAGCGCCGGAGAAATGATCGTCTGCCTTGCCGTCGTTGGCCACCAGGTGCACCGGCGGTCTCCCTGTAAACTATTTCAATCAGCGATTGTCCAATCATTTCTACCGCTTCAACTCTTTAAAAAACGTAATCCGAAATTCGTAACAGTATGTTGTTTGTTGCCATTTGCAGAACAATCCTTTGTACATACAGAGCTTTACAGAGGCAGATGACGCGCTCAAGCTCCATCACATAGTTCACTGTTCGCTCGACGTCGTTGAAGAAAGAGGTCAGTTGTTTATTGTTAGATCTTGTGTAAGACTCTGCCTGTTGAACGAAAACCTAATTCCCAATTTGATTCTGATATGCATGACTATTCTATTTGTTGCAGCCATTAGTATTGTAGTTTCTAAATTGATCTAAACAATGATTTGGATATTCTATTTTCATGACATTTCATATACTGTGGTGTATGCAAACTGGGAAATTTTGCAGCTACACCTGATATTATGGCTGAGTGGGTTTTTTCTTTTGTGTTCATATCAGTGAACAACCCGAAAAAATCGGGCCCGACAATTAACGAGGCGTTCCTTGGTTTGCTATATCCAACTGAAAACTACAAAGTGTGAGTAGAAAGAATCTCCTTTTCTATGGTTATGGTTGAAAACAGGACATCCGATTACTTCCCCTTGCTCGTCCTAGCTAAGGCTCACGACGTAATGTTTTTCTAGGTATGGTTATTTGACCAATACAAAGGTGAAGTTTATACTGGTGACAACAGACCTTGACGTCCGAGATGTAGACGTGAGAAATGTAAGTTATATCACTGTGGGATTGGCCTGAATTCTTCTGTTTACTACCTTTTTAATGTTTACTCTGTAGAACTCTACAGAACTGGAGAACACATATGGGCATAATGTGTGTCCTGTCAATACTTTAGTCAATAGGTCCTGTTTTGTTGCATTCAGGTCTGAAGTAACTCTAATTTGAGGGTAACAATTTCACTTGTATGCCCGAATCAGTTGAACTAACCTGTGTGTATTTTGAGTGAGAAACTCTAAAGCTAAATTCACAGGATCTTGGGAGTTGGAGTCATTTGAAGTTGCGAACGTTACATTGTTTTTCTTAAATAATCCGGTTTCTATTGATCCTCACATTCCGAACATTTCCATCTCTTAGTGTAATGTAAAATTCCTGCTGTAAAGTCCCCCTTGATAGAGTTTATTCTTGTCCAATACATGACATCTGATTTTTCTTTTTTCTCCGTACATATCTGCGGAAAATGGTGCAGTTTTTCAGGAAGTTTCACGCCGCCTATGTTGATGCAGTAACGAACCCGTTTCACATTCCGGGTAAAAAGATCATATCCAAAATCTTTGCTGAAAGAGTCAGTTCGATGGTTAAGTCCTTTGGGTTGAATCCAACAAGCTGATTGCTGAAAGCACCATTGCCATTCACTCTCTCGACTAAAGTTTTCCATTTTCTTTACTCTGTTTTTTTGAAAATACCATTGTAACTTCATTACGACTATCTCGATCTGGAGTTTATACAGTCAAGGCCCCGTTTTCAATGTTTCCTGTAAGATTGTGGAGTGTTCATGTGTTTACTCCTTTTAGCAGAAATATTGGCATTTAGACAATCGATTTACTCTGGAATAGCAAGTGAATGGTTTACACCAAGATTTGGATTCGATGTTAGTTGCTACACTGTATCAAACATTATCGAGGAAGTTACCTGAAAAATTGTAGTAGTCCACCCAAGAGTGAATTTTGAGATTAAGCATGAACAAAAGCTTATCTTGCCTTGACACCAAATTCTATCATTTTCTGTTTATGGCATTTGATTTGAGAGACAATACGAGTGAAAACGAGGCAAAAAACCAGGCCAAAATGTGGTCGTGTTGGTTTGCATATAACACTATGCTTGAGCAAGAGCATTTTTCCAGCTTAAAACTATGCATAAAACCATTTCACGTTTATCTTATCGTTGTAGAGCACGAGCATTTTTCCAGCCTAAAACTATGCATAAAACTATTTCACGTACTGAAATCTTTCAAAACTGAAAACGTGCATAAGCTCCAAACTCCAAATCTTATGAGTTCATAGCAACATAATGTCGTGCTCCAAAATCCAAATACTCGAGTCTTTGACAACTCAAACAACATCCAGGAAGGAAAAAAAAAATAAAAAAAATCCACCAACCATAACTAAGATAATAATCACAATCGCCATCAAAATTCATCTTCGTCTTCCTCAGCTATAACCTTAGCAAGCTCCTGCTCCTCCTGTTGCTGCCTTTCCCTCCTCTTCTCCGCATTCTCCTTCTCCTTGTGCGAGTTAGGCGGGAATCTCAAGGCTCGAACGGCCTCATTATGCATGTTCAAACAAAAGGCAATTCTTGAATTTAACACACTCTGAGGCTCGTTTGTCGAGTAAATGTCACCCGTTTCCTTTGAAACCATCGACCCGCTGGCCCGATCCAGCCTGGCATCAATGGCCCCGTCTCGAATTGCCTTGGACACGATGCATTCGGCATCTGCAACGGGACTCGAAGAGTCGAGCTGCAGTTTTGAAGCAATATCGGTGAGTGAGATGCGTGAGTATGAGATGCTGATGTTGCGAAGTGCTGTTCGGATAACGTTGTGCCTTAGCCGAACGATCAAGTTGTTTGTACGGTCGGCCGCAAAAGTACTTGTGTATTTGTCGGCTATCTTCTTGAAAAGCTCGAGATCTCCAACCCGGACAGCCTGAAGGAAAGAAAACACGTGAATGCCAAAATCAAGGGCAATTTCGTATTTTGGTCCTACAATTTAATATTTTGCTACAAATTTTCAGTCATTTAAGGACTGAAATTGCAACAAAATTACCGGACTTAAAGTGCTAATCGAAAATCTGAGAATTTGTGGTAATTTTAGTCCTTTGATAACTGAAATTGCAATAATATATTAAATCACGGGACTGAAAGGCGAAATGTTAGAATCTTGAGACAAAAATTGTTGTAGCGTTAAACGAGCAGGACTAAAAATGCAAAATTTGTTGTAATTCAGTCCTCAAATGACTGAAATTGCAACAAAATATAAATCGCATGACTAAAATGCGAAATGTTAGACTCTTGGGACTAAAAATGCAATTTAGCATTATTTTTTTTAAATTTTTTTGGTATCGAAAACAAAGTTGAAAAAGACTCACATTTGTAAGCTCAAAATAAGGCCGGAGTGCCTTTTCCATCCCTTTCTGCATAAAAACGCTTCTCTCTGGAATTTCTCCAAGCAGTAATCGGACAATAACGGCCCACTTGTTGCATTGGATTCGAAAACCGAGAGCCGAAGCAGGTGCTTTCCGAGCAGCTTGATGAAGGGACTCTTTAGCATCAGTGTACTCTAGCTGAATTGTTCGGATTTTTCCCAGGTAAAAGAGGTATCGACAGAACTAAAGGAGGCACAAAAAGAAATGATGAGAGCAGTGAGATCTAAACGACATTTAAATTTAATAATTAAGGAAACTTAGGTCTCGACACGAATAATGCAAAGAAATACCTCAAAATGNAGAGCAGTAAATTGGCACATATTTCCCTTTTCTTCAACAAGGTAAAAATGATGTTTTTCATACTATAAGATGACTTCTTTGACATCAGATTAGCATTTTATACCAAGTATATAATTTAACATCGAATAATTTCAATACTGCCATTTTAATCCTTCTACATCAGTAATCTCAGTACATACATCAAAAAACCTACGGTGTATGTGTTATTCCAATCTTCTTTTTTCCACATCAATTTACACAATCTATTTTAGGTATTTGCCTAAAAATGATTGTTGATAGACAAACTAATTATACTTTATAATCAAACATGTTAAACATGTAATGCAATAAAATACATAATCTTAGCAGCAACTGACTTGCCTGCTGGTTTGAGTGAGCTTCAAAACGAGGAGCCTTTGATCTCAATTTCTCTGCTTGATCATATAAGTTGTAATGGAGGTAATTTCTCAACAGCAGATTCAGAAGAGTTTCCTGATTTATATAATAATGCTACAGAACACGACAAAACTACTACAAAGATAGAAAATAAATAGATTGTGCAGTTACAAACAAACCTGGCCCAACTCATCACGACGTAAAGTCGCAGTCCGGTGCAAAGAAAGTAGAGTTCTGCAAACATATGACAGTTTTTTTGTTACATACAACAGTTATTATTTCAAAACAAAACAAAATTATGACTTCATTCCCGCATATAAATTCAATTGAAAAAAAAAACCAATCAAAAACTCAAATTTAACTCAACCACATTCTCATCAATATTATCAACATAATTAAACTATCAACCAATCATTATTACACATCACATCAACTTTAATTCACTAATTCATCCACTCACATAATTTTAACTAACCATCACTTCCAATCATTTTTCTGCTACTATTACATCAATCAACTTTAATTATTTTATTTTAAATAATATTTAAATTTAAACTTAAATTCCCACTAACAACTAATAATACCACATTTTTCAATTGGGTAACAATCAAAAACCAATCAAATCCATATCCAATCACACCCTAAGCAATTCAAACTAACAGAATTACACATACCCTCGTATTTCAGCTAGATTCCCAGTAAGTTCATAGCTCAGTGAATAATAAGAGTACAGCCTTGATGCCAGTACATCTATGGTTCTCCTGTTGAGGTTCTTCACACGTGCAATACTCTCTGAAGAACAAGCCTTGGCCTGAGAGTAAAGAGAGAATCACTACTTCACTAGACACTGTTAAAATAACATATGCCCTGGTTGAACCTTTAAAAACATAACCCACCTCATTGTATCTCTTTTGGTCAATCAGAAATATTAGCACGAGCAAATAGCAATAGATCTCAAGCTCTGGTAAGGCATGCTTCGTATGAGCAATATTATCCACCTCCATATTATGCTCATCCCTCTGTTATCATCATCAGTAATTTATAAGAAAATTTAAAACATTAGTGTATGTAGTTAGCTCTCTATGCGTAACATCACCCTCGAGTTGCACTTCCAAATTATCTTAGTTATATATGCGGTTAATCATATGTACAGTTTGGTTTTTGAAAAGATTGAAAAAAAGTAGAGCATGGGAAAAAACACTATTTTTCCATAGATCAGTAAAAAAGCGGAAACATGGGAGAAATAGTCACCCAAATTGCAACTATAACAATTAACAACTGGAGGTGACAATATCATGAGTTAAAACCATTTCCAAACGCCCCTTTTTCACCCAAAGAAAATTCTCATAAATTAGATTACTACATCAAGATAAGTTGCTCGGTGCTCGATGATGAATCAGCCCTTGGAAATTGTTAACACAAAAGTTCATACCTTAGGAAAATACGAAGACAAGCGTGAATGAGCCTCGGAACCAGACACGAGTGCAAAGTTGAGAAATGCAGAAAGCACAGAAGCATTCAGCTTCTTCCTGATTTGAATTGTCCACCGAATTGCCCTAACGATCCTCCTAACCTCTCGGGTGTAAGCTCCCGTTTCAATCATTGCGGCAATGTCTTTCAAATCTAGTACGAACAATCAAATAAAGTAGAAAATTGAAATTTCAATTTCCAACCCTTTTTTACAATGCAGAGGAAATCAATCAGGTAAAATGGGTATTCATCGGAAAACTAAATTTAGCTGAAACAGATCTCTTAAATGGGCCTAACCTCACCATTTTCTAATCGAACATAGCTAAATGTTTATCAAAATTACACGAACTACATAACCAAATTTTGATAAATCTCTAAAAAAAAAAAAAAGAAATCTAAGCTTCAAATTCTACAACTCAACCAAATCAACTCTACTCACGCTGAATGGTGGATGGCGAAGTGTCGGAAATGGAGTTGGTCGTGGCAGGCTGCTGCTCCTTCATCTCCACGTCCTGAGCCATCGTTTCCAAAGCCTGTAAAATAAACGCAAACACGAACGACATATAAAACACGGAAATAAAAACAGGAAACTCCATTTCTTTCTTCTTTTGACGAAAGCTACGAACAGTGATCCAATTTTAGCTGAACCCAATTGAGATAAAGTTATTCTTTGGAGAAGATTAGATCCCACGTATGCGATTACTTTCTTCCGCTGCACGTCAGCAAAAAATGCAATTTTTTTTTTCGGAAAGTTTAAAAGCATGTGTGCGATTAGAAAGATAAAGAGAGAACATGAGCTAAGAACCTGAAATTCGATGATTTTATCTGGGTTTTAAAGAAATAAGCCCTGGAATTGAAGGGCCTGAATGATTTGGGGATTTATTATTCTCCAAGAAAGCTATAAAGCGAGCAGGTTTGATTAGACTGAGCTGCAGAGCTGCGCAATGAGTTGCAAATCTCAGGACGAAGATTGGATTGGGGCAATATTGTCATTCAGTATATTTTGAGAGAGCTCTTTGAAATCTTCTTTATATATATATATATATAAAGAGGAACAAGAAAATATTAAATTATATTATCATGCATTAATTTTTATTCTCCCTACAAAATTTTTAACATTTAATTTTATTTTTAAATTACAAAATAACTTGCTTGAATGCCATAAATTATGAAAACGACCGGGTGTATTAGCATAAAGATAATGATTGTAACGGCTCTCCCATATAAATTACTTGATCAAAATCAATTTTGAGAATTATTTTCTTAATTCATATTTTTTTAATGAATTAAATTATAATTTATTTTATTTTTATTTATATTGTTATCATTTTAAAGTATTCTTCTCTGTGCAAATGTATATTTTTAAAGTATTATTTTTTGTACAAATGCACAGGTTGATTAGTAGTGTGTTTGGAAGTTTATAACGACATTAAAGTTTTTCAATAAAGGTTATAAAATGAAAAAAAAAATATTATAAACTCAAAGAATATGTCTATATATCTCTTTTTTTTTTCAAATGTTGTACGCTTATTTTTTTATAGATTTGTTATTAAATATATTTTATTTCTCAAATACTTTTTTTTTAAATACCAAATTAATCAATAATTTATTTTAAAATAAATTTACAACAAAGTATCAAATTGAAAATATATCAATAAAGATACATGGATATTTGGATATCGAGATATTAAAACAAACGAGTCATTTGTGAGTTTTGATCGACTATTTATTTATCTAACTCAAGCTCATTGAGACGAACTTGACTCGTTAAAGTTTGAGTTCGACTTGCTAATAATATATCTTTTCATTTTGGTAACTAAACGAGTCGGCTTGATAAAAAATTGAACTTGAACCCAAGAGCACGTGGGTGAGATGGTTGGGGTCTCTCCCAGCTTAACCAGAGGTCTCGAGTTCGAGCCCTGGGAATGCAGCTGTGTTAAAACTCTTGAGGTAGAGGTTTGCCGCCCTTGTGGTCCTACCCGGCTCGATTCCGGATTAGTCGGTCCCCTAAGGGATTCGGAAACCGGAAGGTTCATTGTACCAAAAAAAAAAAAAATTGAACTTGAATT
>BKCP01011626.1:890638-934019 GCA_008636005.1 Striga asiatica | reverse complement strand
AACTTGACATAGTCAAACCATATGATAGAGTAGACTGAGCTTTCCTTGCTAAATATGGGCTTCTGTAATACATTTATATCTTGATGTTTGAACACTTTTCATATCCATATGCTTATAACAACTTCTTATATAGTATGCTTGTAGCATCAAATCACATTGACCACTTCGTCGTGACTTCTTTCATAAGTATGAATTTCATGGTAGGAAACTGGAAAAATAAATATATTTGGTACATCTGTGGGTGAAATTGTTAAAAATAAAGTGTATAATTTAATTTATTGTAACTACATTCAATGATTTTAAATGTAAAATTGATAATTGTATACAAACGGTTAGAGTGAAAGTGGTAACCGCCTAGTCAACCACAAAAAATCATCTCCTCATCCACTTAGAAAAGGCAAATACAGTAAATTAATAATTACTATAATTAATAATCGATTACCTCATTATCAAAGTGAGTTGTAATTAACACACATATATATTGTAATTGGTTAATAATCATAAGTTAGCCAGGTAAGGCCACAAATGAATTTTGTAATAAATATTTTCATCAAGTATAAGTAATTGTATAAATTAATTGATATTTTTTTTATTTAAAAGTATAATTCCATATAAATAATTTAGATAATTATAATTACGTTTGGTGAACAAGATAATGTCCATTTAAAATAACTCAACATCAATATTAAATTATTAATAGTTAAAACAAATAACTACAAGATTTAGTATTATCATATAATGAAAGTGGTAAACATATACTAAACTCATCAAAACAACCTACAAATAACTATAAGTTTTGGCATTATCATATTGAACTCCATTCGGCAGAACTTCAATGCCAAATACGGTATATTTACAATTATAAAGATAATGGTTGGTGGAGACATGTTATCTATTTAACAGTATCTAAAATCACTAAAACAACATCAGTTAGAAAGAGCAATTATAGCCCACTACTCCAGGAGTCCTAATATTAGATGAAAAAAAAAGTGTGAAAAATACTTCCCATTTATGGAAAGTCACTTTTTGAGGGACACACTACCCGACTTAATAAAAATGGAATGAGTTGTCTAGTTATATACTAGTAAATAGATAAATAGATAATTTGTTATTTTAAATTTGATATTTATTTATAATTTTTTAATTTCAACACTAGTTCAATTCTCGGTATATTTATTTAAGTGGAGACACAAGTTTTAATTTTTTCTTCATATTTATTCTATTTTTATATTTAACCTTTGCGCTTTTTTTTTCTTAAGACTATAGATTAAAAAATAAATAAATTAAGAGAATGTATATCTAAATATAAATAGATATAAAATGCCTACTTACCAAAACTACATATAAACTATTTATGTCAAATACCAAACCTGATCCTAAAACAATAATATTTATTCGAACCAAAATACGAAGAACAACATTTTACCATTTCATCATTCGAAGACGTGTAGTTCATCTAAAGTGTTCAGTTTTTCACCAGGCTAAGAAACAAACTATGCATAATATCTGACCCTTGCTCAAACTGAGGGGGAATATAAATATTAAACATGCATACATGTAGTTCATCTTTCAGTCTTTTACCAAGTGTCCATGCAAGAATAAACAAACATCATAGCTTCACAAAGAAAAGTTGCAGCTTCACACTCACACAAGAAAACTAGAATCCAACTCACATGGTATCTCAATAGAATTATGAAATAGTATTGACAGACGAGAACGGTTGAATGTGCCAAGTATCGTTTCTTGTCCGGATTTGAAGACTGAACGGAATACAAAACCACAAGAAAACAACACCGTCGCTTACTATGGCCGCTTACAATGGCTAAATGACTGGTAATTTTCCAGTCTCATGGTGAGAATTAATATCATAATACCGACAAAACTACGTATGATAAATGAAACCCGTAAATCTTGTACTACCAGTCCAGGGGATGCTATAAATAAGGTTAATACAGTAGCGCAAAAAAAATCCATTCCTAAAGCTTGCTAAGTGCAATATTCGACACACAGCAACATCAGCAATAATCACATTTCAGTCACATAACTTCATAATCATAAATAAAGATTGTTTCCAAGCATGTCAGCAGCACACACAAAACAAATTACCCCTTCAAATTCAAATGACCATGAAGAAAGCAAACAAAGATTGTTCCCAAGTTTATCCCGCACCATGGAATAAATAGTCATAAGATACTCATTTGCGTATCTCTCTCTCTTGGTTTTACCAATAGGCTGAGTTTGGGGGGCATGGCCGATCATTGAAAGCATACCGAAAGTTACGCCAAGGATGATAAATGTTTTTCGGGCAGCAGGGACATCCACGATCTGTATTTACCAAAACAAAATGTGCTAACTAAATAAAACCATCCACAACAAACGACATGATTAATAAATCAAATTGAAGACAAATAGAATGGGCTTGCGAAACTGGTATTTAATCATCCACCAATGATTTAGAGAAACATTTCTTACCTATGTCCACCTTCTCCTTCTGCATCCAAGTGGCCTCAGCGGGTGATAATGTAGCAAGCACATACTTATCATCACTGCCATCCTCTAAATAGAGTTCGGCGAAAAAAAGGAGCACTTCTTCCTTGGGGCCCACCCTTGCCTCAAAGTTCAAATGCACCCAATATCTCCTCTTTTCAGTGAAGTCCATCAATACACCTGTGCTCGTAAAACCATTGCCTTCAACAGCCCTTTCAAACTTCAAGCTTATTTCCTCGGTCTTTTGTTTTACAATAAAATAAAACAAAATGATAGATTAGGAAAGGACCAGAGGTAAAAAGAAGAAAAGAATAGAAAAAGGTTTGAGATGAAATCAAATACTTGTTTCGCAATATAATCCTGTAAAGCGAATTCAGCCAATTTAGCAGCAGCCTCTGCAGGCAGTGACTTAGGATTGCTATCCACTCTGAATTGTGAAAAAACAAATTTAGTTATTACTTGCTCATTTTTCAATTGCCAAAAACAAAAATATATATTAGAGGACAGAGAGAAGAGATTACGTAGCGTCAAGACCAGCACGAAATCCACGACGCGGGTGATTTATGTAAGAAAGACAATACGGACAACCATAATCTGTATCAATCCATGAAATTAAAAAATGTTGATAGTAATAACAATACAACAATAATTTCAACAATACAGCAATAATTTCAAACAAAGTGAGTGGAGCCTTTTTTCTGCCTCACACAAACTAGAAAGGATCACAGGACTAAACTGTTACAATTAATAAAACAGAATATTACATGAGAATTTGTAATTTTTTAAGATACGCAACTAAGTACAAAGATGTTTCTCTATCAGCGATAACAACAAAAATGACAGATGAAAGAAAATCAAGTCAGAAAGAGAAAGAGTTACATCTGTCACAGGCTAACCGAATAAAAAAAGAAAGCGAGAGGAACCACCAAACATATCACTTAAACAGATAGATAAGATAAATTGCTGTGATGTGCAAACAATCATTGAAAAAGTGAAATTTACTTCAACATGATTAGAAAAGCAGAATACCTCCATCTGTACGTCCCACGAGTGATAATGTAGTGAGCTCAAACCCTTTTCCATCTAAATGTACTTCGGCAAACAAAAGAAGTGGTTCGTCATTGGGACCAGCATCCGGCCGCCTGGCCTCAAAGTTGAAATGCCTCCAAGCATAATGCCTCTCTATAAAGCACCTTCCAAACCCAGGTCCATCCAAATCTGTTTCTTTCCCGTCCAGACACCTCACAAACTCCAAACAAGTTCCCTGTTAGAAATTCCAAATTAGACATACAAAAGCACTGCATCATATTACGAATGACCACAAGAAAAAAGAAAAAAAAAGTAAAATTTATATGGATAAGATAGAACATTAACATGTTTGTTGTTGTAGTGTTGCAATGCAGATTGGGCTACATTCTCATTCGAAAATTCAACCAGAAGAGGGGCCAGAAGAGGGTCATTCGGGGGTATAGGAGCTAACATCTCTTCCATATCCCATAACTCTCTGACATTAAACATCCTGCGCTTACTACAGGAAACAAATGATCATGTCATTTACAGTAATATACACTTCTGCAGAGGATAACAACTGATTAGAACCAATTTTTATAAGTTAATAATGAAGGAGGCAATACATCAAACCAGATAAGAGGAAAGATTCATTGACAAGAAAAAAAAAAAGTAAGAAAAAAGAAAAGAATTGTCACTTACAGATCTTCCATTTGCAGTCCGAGTTCCCTGTGAATATTTAAGAAATATACAGATAATTGAATTAAATTATGAATGATTATCAAAAAGAAAACAGATAATTGATTAATCATGGATAAATAATTTATAAGGTGCCTTTGATTACATATTCTCGTTATTAGTTAGCCAAATGAAGAATATTACATTAAAGGACGTGCAACAATTTCGATGGACAATATGAATTTTCAAAAACATATAAAAGAAAAAAAAATGATTTGCTATGAGAGAATTTATGTTGGACAATTGACCAAGACATTTTTTTTTGGGTATGTATTATATTATACATTAATCATTTATTTATGTCCTTTGTTAAGACGCAAAGTCACATTTCCCATTGGAAGAGATAAGTGAAGATTTGTTTATTTGTTATTTAAATGATTTTGTATTTTGTTTGTAGTAAAGAAATTATAATATTTAATTCTTACAACTTGATTGTTCGGCTGAGGCACAACGTTATCCGAACGAGACTGCGCTGGCGTTATCGGAGTCGACTTTGTTGAGGTCTTCGGCTGCTTCTTCTCAGCCTTCTTGCTTTCTGGCGCCTTCCTCTTTGTCACGGCCTTGGCCTTCGCAGCTGGCTTAGCTTTGGCTTCCGCTTTTAGTGCGGAAACAGAAACGGACTTCTTATTCTTCTTCGCCGGAAGCTTGAAGGAACTCTTCACCTTCACGAGTTTGTCGTTGGACACGAGCTTCTTCAGCTCGAGGAGCAGGACCTTCCTGAAATTGGCCGGCAGGTTCTTCTGTTTGTCCTCGATGAACTTCGCGATGGCGGGCTGGCTGGAACCCGTCCGCTCCTTCAGCGTCACGATCGCATCCTTAATCATCTACAAAATCCACTGGAAAATTCAGATCCAACCACAAGAAGTAAAAAAATCCGAACAAAAAAAAATTAAAAAAAAAGGTACAAAATCACGGTTTAATCGCGGATTGATCAATCAATACCTCGAAGTACGGAGGGTGTGTGGGGGCGGTGTGCTTCTTCCGAGCAGGCTCGAGCGGGACAACTTGCTCTTCAACGTTGGCCATGGAGGAATTCACTGAGAAATTAGGGTTAGCGATTATTTTTTCTTTTTAGGAATTTGGGTGGAATGTAACGGAAAAATACAAGCTAAGAACACGTAAACGGCAAAAATGGAAGAAAGTGTAATAACATATTGAAATTCCGAAATTACTCATAAACAAGCCAATGTAACCAAACCCTAAATTTTTAGGCCAGAAAGATCCAAATTGTAATAAAAATTTGAAAGAAGATCAAGGACAACGATATAAGAGCAAATTCTTAACGCGCACAAAAACAAAACATGAATGAATAAAACCTGAATTCGATTGAAATAAGAACTTAGCTCGTGGCGCGTCTGGGAAATTCAAATGTGCACCATTTTGTCTGATCAGTATGGGCGCCAGACTTATAGAAGTTTAGGCTTTGGGCCATGTGAATAGATGATCCGTAATATTTGGGCCACCAATTGTCTAAAAACTATTTGGGCTTTTTTAAACCTTGGATATTGCTAAATGGCTGGGCCAGCTTTTAAACGCACTGGAAGTCTTTAAAAGAGTGTAAAGATCAAAATGAATGTTTTCTGTTTGATTATGAAGTAACCTTTTTCATATAAAATCCACTATTTGTTGCTATTCGAAACATATGTTTCCTTAATTCAAAGACCTAGAACAAAGTCTAATCCAATCGATTAACAAACTAAAATAAGATGAGAATAAAAGTAATAAAATTAAGGGGAACTCACCCAAAAATTGACATGGTTACTGTGTCGGGCCGATCTATTAACCCACCAAGTTGGAATCGTTGAGTGTTGACCAACTAAACCCGAGCCAATTGGCTAGGGTTTCGAACCAAAATGGGAATTGAGTTTGTGTATTACACGGGCCTATTCTAGTTCAAGTCTATAAAACATTTAGACCTCATGGATCCGGGCCAAACCTGAAAATGACCTGACTCGTTGAGTTTGACGAAAGAAAATTGAATTTCAAAACCTTTGTTCGATTTTAGGTCCAAACTGAAGGTTGATACCAGATGTAATTTAATCTCGACTGTTGAATCTTGTAGTCGTTGCAAGAGTAACAATAATGATTCACCCGACCAGACGAATCAATTTAAAAAGAACCCTACTAAAAATTATAATTACTTAGTCATACATATTCCTTCATCTAGAGAACGCCTCGAACATAGTTTAATCCAATCGATTAACAAACTAAAATAAAATGAAAATAAAAGTGATACAATCAAGGGGAACTGACCCAAGAATAGTCATGGTCAGACCCGTTGACCAACTAACGCGAGCCAATTGACCCAGATTTCGAACCAAAAAGGAAACTGGGTATGTGTATTCCACGAACCCCTTCTAGTTCAAGTCCTCAAAATATTTAGACTCAATGGGTCCAAGCCAAACCTGAAACCAACCTGACCCATTAGGTTTGGTGACTGAAAATTTGAATTTCAGAATTAAAAATTTAAATTTTAATATGGTTTCAAGTCCAACTAAAAAATGGAGGGTTGACACCAGATGTAACTTAATCTCAACCGTTGGATATTGTAGCCGTTGCAAGAGTAACATTAATGAGTCACCCGACCCTACAAGTCAACGTGAAATTTTTATTTTATTTTATTATGAAATGAAACACTTGTTAGAAGTGACAAGTCTGAACCGAAACTGAAACTGTCAGATTCTTGAACCAAAACCTCTATACCTCCGAGCTTGTCTCGTTTACAATTTTCTCGAACCAAAACCTCCATACCTCCGACTCCAAGCTTGTCTCGATTTACAATTTTACGAACTGTAGCCCTATCGAGTCGGGCCTGTTTGCCACGGCTATCACAAGTAACTAATAAGGAAGAAAAAAAAAAAAGAAAATCTTGGAGTTTGGCCGTTCTCACGAAGGAATTAAACACATGACAGTCAATTAATTACACAATGAATAGACCAAGCAAGAAACCAAACCTAGATCCTAGATAGCAAGTTAAACTCATGTTAGTCAATTTACTTTTAAACAACATTTAATTTTGAATTTATATAACACTATAAATCTCAAATGAAATCTTGTGAAAATAAAAATAAAAATAAAATAAACGATTAGTTTGATATATTGGCCGGTTTTGAATACACACAGAGGTACAAGACAACCACAACAAACAACAGCTTCCCATAAGGGACCGAATAAAAAAAAAAAGAAAAGAAAGTACACTCTATAAAATCACACGGCTTGTGTAAAGCAAAGATAAAAATCATTTCCCAGGAACCAAAACTCAAAACTCACAGTGGAGGTGCAAAGCTGAAACCCCTATCGGCCGCGTAATCGACGAAGCTATACAACGGCAGAAGTTTATCTCCGAACTTCATCAAACCATCCAACTCTTTCTTCGCCTGTGATCTGAGCTCCTCCGCCACTTCCTTTGCCTTTTCCACCCCATAAACCGACACATAGCTCTTTCCTTTTTTTCTCCCATTCGTCGACTCTCCCGACTCAGCTTCTAAAATATCATCCACCACCTGATAAAGAACCCCCACAGCCCGCCCATAGCCCCTCAGTCGCCGGAGCTCGTCTTCCGAGGCTCCGGCGAGAAGGCCGCCACACACAGCCGAGCACTGTGCCATCTCGCCAAATTTCTTCTCCTGGACAAAGTCGACTGCGTTGGGCCCGCCTTCAAGGTCGAGGAACTGGCCGGCCGCCATTCCGGTGGACCCCACGGCTCGAGCTATCTCGGCCACCACGCGGAGGAGGCGGGGCTCAGGGACGAGGCAGGTCGGGGTGTGGGTGACGATGTGGCGGAAGCCGAGTGGGAAAAGGGCGTCGCCGGCTAATATGGCCATGTCGACACCGAAAACGGTGTGGTTCGAGGGTTGGCCACGGCGGGAAGGGTCGTCGTCCATGCACGGGAGGTCGTCGTGGATTAGTGAAGCCGCGTGGACCTGTACAATGATATAAGAAAGTTCAAGGTTTTGTATGTTTGTTAGTTTAGTTTTAAGATGGTAGCTATCCAACAAGCTAAACAAAGAGATTTGAGTTTCATATGAATTAAGATTATGTTTGATAAGCTAGCTTATATTTAATAAGCTAGCGTTAATTTCGAGCTTATAGCTATGACTTATGAGTGAAAAGCTAGCTTATATGATAAAAGTGTCTGTAAAATTAGCTAATAAGCTAGCTTAAATAAAAATTTAATGGTCTTGTTTGAAAGGCTACCTAAGGAAATTTATGAGATAAACTCCAGCTTCTTAAAAAAGTTCGTCCTACCAAACCAAATTTATTTGAATACATGAAGCTTATAAGCTAAGCAAATAAGTTATAAGCTAGCGTATATGCTTACCAGTCTAAACCTAGCTTGTAAAGGGAAGTATTGGTTTTATATCAAGATCCCAAAATCCAATTGACATCCTAATAGAGCAAAATAGGAAAATATATGCACAGTTTCTTTTGTTGCCTATTTCCCAGTTCACTCAAATTCAAACATTTTGCCTACAGTTATGCCTGATACCAGTTGATTAAATATAGAAAATGATTAGACAATACTGTTCTGCTGAAGCGTAAACTTTAGGCAATCTATGGACTTTGTTCTGGGAAATTGTGTTCTGGCCCTTTCTGGGAAGACTAATTTTTATGACTATTGTTGCAATATTTAGAGGACTGTCAAATATTTTCTGTTCGATAATATTGTTTCAGGCTGAAATGTACAATGGAATATGTGGTATGTTTGGTTTATTTATTTCGAGGATTGACATTCTTGATGGGTACATCTACAGAAGTCTAGTTCATGCGTAAACAATCCATAGAGAGAGGATACTTCTGTAAAGCTAGTACGAAGAACACCGAATAACAAACTCTCAGTCTACGAGGAAACATAGAGCTGTGGTATTCAAGAAAATGTGGTCTTTGCTACAGAGGTCTATCCCGAATCTATAGTCAGCATCATTTAGTGTAACGTAAAATCGAAACAGATAGTCATTTAATAATAAGCATATAGCAGAGTAAAATGATCATATCCAAGACTTTTTACTCCAAAAAGAGACTATATTCTTTGCCTTCTTGGGTCCCTAATTGCATTGTCTGACTAAGCAAAACAATACATGAAATTCGCAAAAATATATATTTCCAATAATCACTCTGTGTAATGAACAAGCATAACCAATCACGTTGCATTGCCTAACAATCTCAAGCTCTTGAGAACAAATAATTCATCAGAAGAACTCATTTCACAAGTCAACGCTACTTCAGATGGAAGGCAATCAAACCAACAGATATCTAAATTCAGGAAAACAGCTCACCATAAACAGTATATACAAGAAGAAGAACGCAATAGGAAAACTCATAAAACATTTGGAAAGGAAAAGAAAAGGAAATCAGAAATCGAACCATTTCAAGAGCGCAGGCGGTGGGGAACGCGGCGAGCCGATCCCCGCCGAATAGCTCAAAGGCGGCGACGCACATCACCGGCGGCGCTCTCTTGGCGCCCTTGGCCAGCACCGAGTAGCGCATGGCTTCGTAGATCTGGTGCGGGTACTGCACGGGTATCGCATCGTCGAGCTTCTGATCGATTTCCTTAATCAGCGCCGTCCAGTACGTCTTGAGGTCGAACTTTGGCGAAATCGACGAGGCGGAGCACCGGATTGACCGGCGGACGACGGGGCGGGCTGCCACCGGGAGGAAGGCGTGTGGGGAGGAGGTTATTATGGTCGAGAAGGGCATGGCAAAAGATTGTGGAGATCCTCTTTGCTCGTCTTCTGCTTTCAGATGGAGAAATATGGGGGCTTCGGATTAAGCTTCAGAGTGAGGACAGGGCATGGGTTGACCGATGAACACGAAGCAAAAAGCAATTGAACGAATGGAAGTTTTGTCACTTTTGTGCGTATGAGCATGTGGGGATTCCTGATTGGGCCGAGAAATTAACCAAGTCCAACCACCCACACAATGAATTGGGTCTAATTTTACATGCAATATGTGTCATATAAATTGATTTAAGAGTTAATGAATGACATAGACAAATCGGAGTAAACAAAACCCAAAAATTACTCAGTGCAAAAATAAAATATTAAGTGTGGAATAATTGTCAATAAATAAAAATATTCTATATATTTATCCTATTAAAAGAAAAATTAAATTAAGAATAAATTCTAATTGTTTAGGTTATACTTTGATGCAGAATAAATATAAATATTATTATTATTATTATTATTATTATTATTATTAGTAGCTTAGAGAATAAGTTAGGTTTAGTTGGAGGGGTTTATTTAAAGAGTTGTTATGCAGTGTGAGGAGCAGTGGATTATTGAATGAATGAAAAATGAGATTGTGAGTTTTATCGAGAGAGTATCTCGTTTGTTTATCTTTCCCATTCGTACGTATCCCTACATCAGTTGGTATCAGCAGTCAGTACGATTCGCGATGTCGCCGGGACGAGAAGATGCCGCAGACGAACGACGTGACGTAACCTTCAACGATCGGTTTCAACAGATCGACTACCGATTTGAACAATTGGATGTGCGTTTCACGGATTGGTTTGCCGATCTTTCGACGGGGATCGAAGATGTGCATGTGACGCTTAACAACGTGATTGTTTCGGAATTGCAGACGAACCGCGATGGGGCTGTGGGCCGTGGCTTTCGCGGGGGAGACAGAGGCGGTTGTGGGGAACACAGCCATGTCGGGGCGCCCCGGCAGCGGTCCCCGCCACCTCTGAATGGCATCAAGGATGGTGACTTTACCTGGTCGGCTAACCCGTTGGCAGATCGACCACCATGGCGAGGAAATGAAACCACAAGTCAGCCCCGAGTTCGCAAGCAGCAGCTGGCTGAAGGTAGTTTCGTACATGGCGGCGATCGCGACGACGGAAAACCCTAGGGGCGGTCCAATTTTGTAGCCAACAGCGGCCGGAGGAGGATTTTGATTACCAAATTTCGCCGATTCGCGCAGCCCTAGTCGGCAATTTGCGGCGATTTGCTTCGGACTTCAGCCAGCGTCGAGAAGTTTGCAGACGAGGGCTCGATGGCGAGGGAACAGTCTTCACTGAGTATCTGCCGCCCCGCCACTGGGACGAGGGGTGCGAGGTTGCCGGCGACGGCGGCGCATACCGACGGCGAGTGGAGGCGCCTGATTTTGGCGAGTTGCATTTTTTCGCGGCCAAGGGGAGCAATTTCCGGCGTGCTGAGGCGGGTTGGGGTCGCGATTGGCGCCGCATCGCAGAGGACGCCATCGATTACGATGGTCGCGTCGCCTGGCGAGACGAACGATCCCTACGCGATTTCCGGCCACGCAAACAGCGAAGATCAGACGGAGGTCGTGCAGCGGCCTGCGCATTTGACGGCCGGCGCGCCGCTGAAGGAAGGTCCGATGGACTTCGGCGCAACCGATGCTGGACCGACGCTGGAGTTGCAGAGGTGCAGCGGGATTGGAGAGAGGACTGGTCTCGCGGTTTGGGGGATCCGCAGAGACGATACACCAAAGAGCGAGATTTGTTTCCCAAATTTGGGCCTGTGCAGGGACGGCCCAATCCCATTTTTTGGGCCAAGGGATGGGATGGATTTCATCAATATTTTGGGCCTGAACAACCACTATCAAGCTTTGACTTCGAGCTTAAAGATTCTCCGGATTTCGAGCCCGACACTTGCGATATCTATGACGGTTCGCCCATTTTTTATGAGGAGCATCTGGTGACGAATACATATTTTTGTCGCCATATGGATCCCGCGTGGGACATCGCAATTGTTGAGTTTTCGACTGGGAAGCCGTCATTCACTCCCGATTTTTTGAGTATTTTGGCCAAAGATGGTTTTTCGGAGCCGAAACCGAGGATTAATGAATGGTTCGCTGTTTTTCGTTTATCTCTCCCGAAGTCTCTTAACAACGGGATGTTTGGCCCTATTTATGGATTTGAGCGCGACGAACGATGTGGTATGTTTTGTGTTAATTCGGTTGTGTGGGCTTTGCGTAAGGTGGCGTGTACATGTGACTTTGCAGCAGTTGAGTCCTTGACCGAGTTTCTGTTTACCTTCGACGTTGTTGGAAGACCTTCAACATTCGTGTTCGATCGAGGGAAACGTCGGGGGTCTTCTTGTCATGGGGACGTCTCCAACGGGAACGTGTCGGATTCGAGGGCGAATCCTGCTCAACCGGGGGAGAATGATGCAGAATAAATATAAATATTATTATTATTATTATTATTATTATTATTATTATTATTATTATTATTATTAGTAGTAGCTTAGAGAATAAGTTAGGTTTAGTTGGAGGGGTTTATTTAAAGAGTTCTTATGCAGTGTGAGGAGCAGTGGATTATTAAATGAATGAAAAATGAGATTGTGAGTTTTATCGAGAGAGTATCTCGTTTGTTTATCTTTCCCATTCGTACGCTTCCCTACATCATACTTGGGTTCAAAATATAAAATATTCTATGTAATTACCCTATTAAAAGTAAAAATAAATTAAGAATAAATGCTAATTGTTTAGGTTGTACTTGGGTTCAAAATAACCAAAGTAGAATTGATTGTTTTTTTTTTTATTATTGCCACATAATATAGACCATATTCACTTTTAATTGCATTGGAAAACTTTTTTTATAGACTATATGTTTGTTTACAAGAAATCTAATACAAATTCTAACATTTTGACTCAACCACTTATTTTAACTCAACACCACTATCATCAAAATTATCAATATAATTAAACAATATCAATAAATCATTCATACACACCAACATCAATCTTAATTCACTATTCATCCACTCACATTATTTTAACTAACCATAATTTCAAATCATCTCTCTCATACTTTTAAATCAAATCAATTTTAATTATTTTATTTTAAATATTATTTTAATATACCCACTAACAATTGATCATACTATATTTTTCAAAATTACCCAAGTCAAACTAAAAAATCCAACAAAACCAAAAAATTTCATATCCAAACAAATCTTAGAGCATGTTTGTTTACAAGAATTTTGAAAAAATTTCCCAACATTTTAACTGAACTACTTTTTTTTAACTCAACTTTGACTTAACCTCACTGTCATCAATATTATCAATATAATTCAATAATATCAATCAATCATTCACACACAACACATCAACCTTAATTCACTATTCATCCACTCACATTATTTTAATTAATTATCACTTCAAATCATCCATCTCCTACTTTTACATCAAATCAATTTAATTATTTTATTTTAAATATTATTTTAATATATCCACTAACACCTAACCATACAACATTTTTTAAAATTAACCAAACAAAAATAAAAAATTCAAACAAGACTAAAAATTTCCATAAAAGCTTAAAATATTTAGGTTAAATCATTTTTTATGGGTATAGAGTTAGATAGATTAACTAACACGGGCCGAAGCCTATATATCCGGTTTGGGTTGTTAAGGAAAAGTATATAACTATATAAAAAGAAAAGTATATAATTTTTTATATCTCAACTAGTTAAGGTTGGTTGAAAAAATATACATGTATTTTTTTTATAATTTAGCTTGTTGAGACTATAATTCAGTTTGTTAATAATGAGTCGAGATTGAACTAATTTATTGACTCGTATAATTAACGATCAAGGTTCTGCTATGACTCAACGCCACAAAAGCTAGAGCCCTACTAACTAATACAGATCTCCGTTGGTGACTAATAAATATATACTTTAAAAGTGTTTGTTCTTTAATTTAAAAAAATTCATCAGAAATTAACCACTAACATAATGTGAATGATCTCTAAATTAAATTTTATATCTAAAAGTCCATAAATAAAGTGAACAAAAATTTCCTTATTATGATATCAAGAAACTCGAGAGATTTTAGCTACAACAACTTTATTTTATTTAATTTTTCATTTATAAACTTTGAAAGAGTATCAATCACGCAATGTTTTCCTAAACAGTATCGGGATTATCCAAACCTTTCTAAAACCCTATTCTCTTAACCCCTTCCCTCACAATATTTTCGTCACAAAATCCCTCTGAAAGAAAAGTAAATAAAACAATGGCCAAAAAAACCGGAGTCAACGGGAAAGTCAACGACGGCCCAGAGCCCAAATCCCGTGCCCAAAGGAGGCGCGACGAGAAAGAAGGCAGCCGAGCCGATCCCGCCGCCAAGAAAGCCGAGGCCCGCCGCCTGGCCGAGGCGGCGGCGGCGGCGGAAAAAGAAGGCCGTGACGAGGGCGGAGATGGAGCGGCGCAAGGAGGAGGAGGCGGCGGAGTTGAGGCGGCGGGTGGAGGAGAAGGGGAGAAAGGAGGCCAGCCGGAGTGCCGACGAGAGTGAGTATCGGAGTATGGTTTGTGGGCCCAATACGAATCGGGCCGGGCTTGACGTGGATGCAAGGATGACGGCCGCGGCCGGTTGCCGGTGGATAGGCATCCGGAGAGGAGGATTAAGGCCTTGTTTAAGGTACTAATTTCCTTTTTTTCTTTCTTTTTATTCTTTGTTTTTTCGGTTGTTGTTTTCTAAGGTTCAAACTTTGATTCCCCTTTGTTCTAATTTTGTGTTTGAGAATTTGAGCACTGCTTATAATCTTTATTGATTATGTTTTTTTTTTAAGGTGTATTATAATTAGTAAACAAGCACCGATATTCCATTATTATACTAAAAAAAAGTTTAATTAGAATTAATTTTTGTTGAAATACTAGTTGAAATTTGATTTTTCGAACTATTTTTCCATCTGCTTAATTACTATTGTAGTGTAGTAAATTCAGTTAGTAAAACGCAACTTTAATCATTTTTTATCGTTTCGAGAAAAAAAAAATTGCAACTTTAATTGGAAATTGTTAATTCTGATAGAATATTTTGTTGAAAATGGTAGAAGAAATAAAATAATTAATTGAAATTATTTAAGTTCCATCATTTTCCTGCAGTGAATTAAGTACGTGTTATGGAGTTTTCATGAATCATAACTTATTTAGTTTTATTCTAGTGATTTTTATGGAGTTTTCATGTTCAAAATAAGAGTATGACATGTTCTAATATAAATATGCATTTTTATTCAAAAATTTATCTAGTTTGGACTTACATCATTACAAATTCAGGATTTTATTTTAATTTTGTTAATTAATTAATCATATGTGTGTGTATAGGTTTTCGAAGAAACACAGCTAGAAAGGCTGAAGGAAGAGAAACGGGGTCTCACACTCTCACAATACAAAGACGCGATTTTGAAGATGTGGAAAAAATCTGCAGACAACCCCATAAATGCGACATATCAAAAGCGCTTAAAATTACCACTTGATTAACTCATTAAGATTTTTTTTCACTTTTAAATTTGGATTTTAATGTTTGTATTCTTTTATTCTACGTTCTGGAGAAAATTTCAAAATTGGTCCTATATATAGTGTGACAGAAAGGCTCAAATATAATGATTCCAAATGCTTGACTTTTTCTTGCTATAAACATGCAAGAATATTTAGCTGAGGGCATGATTAATTAAATTGAGTGTGTGAATTGTGTTTGGTTAGCCCCATTTCAATGGTTTACTGTACTTCTCTAGTTATCCTTTTCGTGTTAGTTATATGGCATGTATTTTTAAATTTCTGTTCCTTATTCAATTTAAAAGAGAGTATAATCTAAAAATTCAAAATGAGAGTATCTTTAATTTCATAAATCCTAGATGTTAGTTACTTATTTTTAACGAGTTAGGTTTGAATTAATTTTAAATTTGATTTTTTCAACGAGCATTTTAAAGCTCTACAGAAAAAATAATTTTTTTTTTTTNGGCTCGTGTTTAAATTTCAATAATAAGTGTGCACTTAAAAAAGGATGTTGCACGACTTTGGCTCAAAATTTGATCGAGGAGGTTGTGAATTAGGGTTCAAAAATTAGGATTAAAAATTAAAATTGAACCTAATTAATTGAAAAATCAAGAGTTTATACTCTTAATCCAAACAATAGGGACAGGTGGAAATGGGATCTAGAGTCAAAGGGACACTTTACAGTGGCTAGTTCATATGCTTATTTAATGGCAAGGAAAATTTTAAAACTGGATGATCCTGAAGGTAGTAGTTCGGCGAATATGGACAAGGTGGTGCGAAATCGAACGTGGAAGCTAAGAATAAAAAGTAAATTAAAACACTTTTTATGGAAGTGTGTTACAGGAATTTTTCCGGTAAGCACCAATGTGGCCCGGAGAGGTATGGAAATCGATAGTATCTGCCGTATGTGTGGTGAAAAGGATGAGACAACAGAACATCTTTTTTTAAATTGTAGGAGGGCTCAAATTGTTTAGAAACTTGCACTGATTGAATGGGATATATAGATACAGGTGCGCACATATCTTTTAAATCTTGGTGGTGGCAAGTGTGTTCGATTGACAAGTCGGAGGTGGCAGAAGACCGCATACAGTTGTCCACTTATATCCTGTGGCGGTCTCGGAACTTGTGGGTCTTTGAGAAAGTGTGGATGCCGGAGGACGTAGTGGTGGGAGGAGCGTGGCGAGATTGGCAAGAGTATGCGATGGCGTTAGAATAGTATTGGTTAGTTGCTTTTTGTGTAGCTCTGTTTCTATTTTGTATAGTTGAAGTTAGTATTTGGTAGTAACTTTTGGGTTCTGTGTTGTTGATGTTTCGGAGAAAGGGTCCGGTGGTTGTATCCCCGCCTTTAGCCGTGATTTTGTGTTATTGGTAGACCTTTAGACCACTGTTTGAGTGGATCTCCCATGGTGTTCTCGTGAGTGTTTGTAAATTTGGTCGAATGTTGTTCGGATGTTTTGTTAATATAGTTTATCTATCGTTCAGAAAAAAAAAAGAGTGGATTAAAATTTCAATTTTCACATTAGGTTTTTCTCCGGCTGATCTTCTATCGAAGTTTCTCGATTGGATATGTTAAGGTTTCTCGTGGGAGAAGGTGGAGAAGCTACCGGATGACGCGGTTTTCTTTCTTGGAGAGACGTGTTGCTTGGGAATCTCGGCTCGTTTGTTGTGGTTTGAAGGTGGGAGTAATTGTGTTTACTTCATGCACGAGAGAGTTGACAGTTGTTTTGTTTTCATTTGGAAACGAGTCGTATTTCGACTACATTTGAAGCCGGTGCCGAACTCCTGGAGTTCGATTAGTTCGGTTAGTGTGAGGTTATGTTTGATAAAACTAGCTGATAAGCTAGCTTATAACTAATAAGTGATTTTCGAACTTATAATTTATAGTTGGAAAACTACCTTATATGGTAAGAGTGTGCTAAAATTAGCTGATAAGCTAGCTGAAATAAAAATTTCAACGAGTTTATTTGAAGTGCTACCCAAAGAAGTTTATGAAATAAGCTCAAGCTTTTCGAAAAAGTTCGTTGATATAGGGAAGCGTACGAATGGGAAGGATAAACGAATAAACGAGATACTCTCTCTTAAAACACGCAAGACTCACAATATCTAATCTTATTTCATTTCAATAATCAACTGACTAAAACAATAGATTAGGAGCCCTTTAAATAAGACTTCTAAACCCTATTCCTAACTTGTCCAACAAGATAAGATCTCTTATAATAATATTTAATTCCTAACTTATTCTCTAAGACTAACTAAATAATAATACTAGATACTAATCTACACCATTCTCCCCCGGTTCGGAAGGCTTCGCCCTCGAAGCCGATGCGCTCCCGTGGCCGGCATGTGGTGTCGTACTCATGGTAAGAAACCTCCGTCGTTTCCCCCGGTCGAACACGAAGGATGAATGTCGTCCAACAATCCCGATGGTAAACATAATCATGGGCAAGGATTGAATTGCTGCAAAGGCATATGTACACGCCTTCATTTGTATAACCCACACAACCTAATTAACACCAAACATACCACATCGTTACCGCACTCACATCCATAACTATGGCCAAGCATCCCGCTTTTGAGAGACTTCGGGATAGACATTCGGAAAATGGCCCACCAGTTATTCTGCCTCGGCTTCGGCTCCAAAAAACCATCGTTGGCCAAGATACTCCAAAAATCAGGTTTGAACGACGGCATCCCCGTCAAAGGCTCAACTTCTGTGACGTCCCACGCCGGACCCATATTGCTGCAAAGATATATCTCCATCACTGGAGGCTCCTCATCGAAAATAGGCGGACCTTCATACAACGGCCCGTCATCTTCCTAAAAAATTGCACTATGTTGCTGCACATCTTGGTTGTCGTGCACAGCGATGAGCTCAGTCTTGACGGGCGGAGGCGGCTACTCTCCGGAGGGATCCACCTCCGATATGGTCTCCTCGTCGTTTGCATCGCCAGACGGCGGTTGTGGAGATCGCCGATGGGGCGCCCCGCCTGGACCACGACCTCCACTTCCTCCGTGAACTCCCCCGCGCACACCCTGGTCGCCGGCGGCACGGTACATCTGCAAATTCCAGACCATGTTGTTAAGCGTCAAACGCAAATCCTCGATCCCCGATGAAAGATCTGCAAACCAATCCGTGAAACGCACATCCAACTGTTCAAATCGGTAGTCAATCTGTTGAAACCGATCATTGAAGGTTGCGTCACGTCGCTTGTTTGCGGCATCTTGTCGTCCCAGCAGCATCGCGAATCGTACTGACTGCTGATACCAACTGATGTAGGGAAGCGTATGAATGGGAAGGATAAACGAGTAAACGAGATACTCTCTTGTAAAACACACAAGACTCACAATATCTAATCTTATTTCATTTCAATAATCAACTGACTTAAACAATAGATTAGAAGCCCTTTAAATAAGACTTCTAAACCCTATTCCTAACTTGTCCAACAAGGCAAGATCTCTTATAATAATATTTAATTCCTAACTTATTCTCTAAGACATCTACTAAATAATAATGCTAATAATAATAATAATAATAATAATAATAATAATAATAATAATAATAATAATACTAGATACTAATCTACACCACTCGTCATATCAAACGTAGTTTGTTTCAATAAAACAAACTTATAAGCTAACCAAATAAGATATAAACTAGTTTATTTGGTTACTAAACATACTCAACTATCGAGAGTATCATCACTTTGCTTAAATTTGAAATGAGAATCTTTATCAGCTATGTGAAAGCTCTTGTATTATGTGAAATTTGTTGTGTCCTTTTATGTTCATTGAATTCAACAAAACGACTACGGAATGCTTACAAAAAACGCGAAAGTCGCATGGTAATGCTTAACCATTGTTTTGATTTTGAAATACTACACTGCATCTGCATATGTTATTGCCTTATTGCAGTCTATTCTATTAGGACTTAGGACTGCATGGGAGGATGATTTCTTGGATCACACAGAACAGACAAGCATTATACTGTATGATTGTGTTGGGATTTTGGATGAATGATTAAAATTGATTGTTTTTCTTTTGAACTCTATTTAAATAGTTTGTTCTTATTCCATGTTTTTATTTCATGTTTAGCACTTGGCCAATGCTTTTATTGTTGGATTTTAGATGAGCGAACCTAGCGCACGCGCAGTAAAATTTTAAAAATTTCTTACCAACAACGAAGATCCGGCTATAGCTATTCGATATGACCCTAGGTCGTGTGAATGATTAACGAAAACTTACAGTTGTTCGTCTATGCCCTTGACTACGGTATCCACGCAATCCAGTTTTCTGGTGCACGATCTAATGCCAATGAAAAATGGGGGAAATTTATTATATAAAAATAAAAATAAAATATGAAAATCAAATGAAATTAGAGAAATCCAGTTTTATCCCTAATTAATTTCGACGTCTTCTTTAAATTTCTAATGAATTATCAACCCTAGCTAACAACAAGTTCTGTTACCGAATTTTTCCTTACTAATATTTATTCGAAATAAGTTTTTCGACTAAACCTAACTAGTAAACAACCTCAAATAAACTCTCTAGATTCAATACAGTAGCACAATGGCATACTGACCAACTCCACGACCACAACCACCACTAGCTGGCTCACGCATCCTCGTCGACCCTGTCACTTCGAAAAAAAATTCTCGAAAATTGGACCATTAACTTATTTTCACGTTACCCTAGAGATGCATGACCTCTATTTTACTACTAACAAAACAAGAATAATAACAATTACGAATTAAAGTCTTGTCTCTAGCAAATAAACTATGAATATTCAACGTAGTCGACCTAACTATATCAAACACCTATAGTTCATAAACATTATACACAAATAACATGAATCAACGTATCAACAAAATAAATACGCCGTCTCAATCAACTAATGATAAATAAAAGTCTTTCATTTCATAGAAAAATTAAATTTAAAGTTCAAATATTCCCTCAAGCTAAATAAAAAAACTAACGTAACATATTAAGAATAATAAATAAAAAATAAAAGAGAGATAAAAAATTATCTCTCTCATTTGCGGGTGCCGTCTTTACTCCGCGGTGTGGCTCTTCTCTTCTCCTCTTGTTCGGCGGCTGCTTGTGTTATTTTCTTCTCCTCCTTTTTTTGTTCTTTCGCAAAATAATTCCTCCCCGACTGTTGCGTATGACTTGGAATTTGGTGTCTTCAATCATCCAAGTAATTGGGCTCTTAATTACATTAATCTTGGGCCCAAATTCTTTTTTTAATAGAAAAAATGACGCCCCTTAACCTTATCCTTAAACATTTTACATTTAAACACTCGTTCACTATTTAGACAAATTTACTCCTTTTAATTCTTTTAATGGACGCAATTATTTTTTAATTTATTGTGTGGTTTTGTATTTGTTTTGAATTTTTTAATTTGTAACCGGTGAGCGGTTTGTAAAGAACACGTTCCGTCTCTTTTATTGTTTTTTCTTTTCATCGATGTTCCTACATTCTTGTTGCCTTTTTTCTTCCTCGGCTACATCTAAGACACCGGCGGCCAGACCACATATGTGGTTGGAGAAATCAAGCCGCAACCGTATCTGAAGCCACGATTTTGATGCATCCAGATCTAGTCGGTGGTCGGTGGTCGATACCACAGATCTTGTAAGGCCTCCGCAGCAACACCACAATCAGATACGTCAAACCAGAGCCGCTGCCGTCGCCCCTCGTCGGCCCCTACTACGGTCTGTGTTAATCGTCCGATTGGAATTTTTTGTGAGAATTTTTTATCTGTTCTGCTATTTATCATGATGAATTTGCCTTGTTGAGTCGCCCCTCGTCGACCCCAACTATGGTCCGTGTTAACCATTGAATTGCTTTTAAGAATTTTTTTTTAGATTTTTTTATCTGATTATTATTATGATGAATTTGCCTTGTTGATGCGTTGTAAGTAAGAGAATTTCATATTTACCTAGATTAAATGTTCCTGGACTCTATTTCGACCCATATGACTGTGAAGAGAAGTGGATTGGAATTGATGTTTTTGTGATTTTTATGTTATTGGCACAACATACCATATTAACAATTTGATTAACAAATTGATCACGACAATTTGGATGAATTTTTTATGTAACTCAGCAGTTCTTGATGTTTTTCTATATTGGACTTGTGGAATTTTTTGCTCAGAATGAAAAAAGTGTTCGTGTGTTGATTTGTGTTCAGAAAAGTTATATGCAATTTCGTGTATTGGGGATGAGCCGAGACACAAGCGGTTCCTTTCCCCCGACAACATGGCTGTGGCGGACGAGCATGGACGAATCTTGTTTGTGGTTCACCAATCACCACGCAACATCAACGAGCGATTAATGGGGAGGACCATCGGAGGTCGCCATTGGACTAGAGGCTTTAAGTTTGATGGATTGGAGACCTAAGAGCAGTGGAAACCAATAGATCAGCGATGTCTCCGTTTCGTGGCTCGTTGAATGGAGCTGACGACCTACGATGATATTTTTTTTTTGTTACGTTGCTCGATTGCTAAAATGGTATTTTTTTTGTACATACATTACACTAGTATATTTGTTATAAAACTTAATTTCGTGATATTTTATTGTTAATTGAAAGTTGATTTCATGTTGCTTTAGCGTTAATTGAAAGTTGATTTCATGTTGTTTTACGAATTTTATATTGTTGTCTTGTTGTTACAATACACACAATCTTGTTCATGTTTATGTTCTGCGCTTTATGTTGTATTTGTTTCAATAATGATAATTTGGTTATATTACTTGTGTGTCTCATCATCATGATAATGTGGTCAATTTTAGTAAAACTAAATTTGATATTGTTTATAATTATTTTTATTGTTTTGGTTGAATTCATTTAATTTTAGGGAATTGATAAATGGTTTTTTATAATTATGTTTCAATGACTCACGTAGTTTATTTATATTATATAGTTAATAATTGTAGTTAATATATTAATTTTTTTTTAAATTTTGAAAAGTATACAAGTTTTATATGGGATATGAATGCATCAATTTTATTGAGGTTGGATTTATGATCTAAAATGGCGATAGAGAAAAAAATATGGAGAAGGGAAAGTGAAAAAATATGAAGAAGAGTATGGGATGTGAGGAAGAATATGGAAAATTAAGAGAGAAAAAAAATATATACGAGGGGCGTTGAAGAAACATAGAAGAGAGAGAAAGTATGGATAATGACAAAAATTGAGATAATGCAAATTTCCTGCATTTCATGCAATTTTTATTTTTTTATTTCTTTTAATTTTTCGGGTTCGATCAATTATGTCCAATTTTGGAGTATTTTTGGTAATGTGTGTGAGTAGAAACGATTGTGGAATATCATTGTTAATGGGGAACAGTTATAAAATTTTCCCTTTTTAATATGCTGCAAATTAGACCTTAATTGATTTGGTATTGGAATGTCTTATAATGCCTCGCGAAGGTCTTCCACAATATCTAATATCTAATTTCGTTTGAATATAAAGCATGTCTGACAACTCAATTCATCCGATTACTATAGGAATGAACTTCTTAAGTGGAAAGCCTGTTGATCTGCTGGTCGGCCAAATTGTATCTGATTAAATCCGGGTATTGTAGACATTGCCTCGAGTAGAAAAATGCATTTCTCGGGGACAAGGATCTAGGGAAAGGAGGTGGGGGTGCAGAGACAGCCTGGTTTGCTCCTGTCCAATATTTTGACATCTACAAAAATACTCCAATATGCTAAAAAATAACACATAAAATACCAGATAAAATGAGTCCATCCAAATAATAAATAAGTCGAAAAGCATAAGTTAAGTGTATAAGAATACATCATTAGCTATATAAAACATACATATTTTTCGACCTATCATCGAGCTCGGTTATACGCTTTCTTGAGAAGCCAACCTTGGTTCGCATCACATGGTAACTAGTGTATATCCCGTGCGATGCACGGAAGAGTTCATATTTTAAATATTTTTTAGACTTTATTTTAAATATAATTATTTATATTTTTCACATCTCGTCTATTATGAAAATAAAATAAATACAATCAATGAAAAATATATAATATTAAATACTTTTCTTTATACAATATTTTTTATTTAAGGAATATTATTAAACCTTACGGTTTTGATTTGTTTTTTTAAATCAATAATCCAAAATATATGATTGTTAACGTACAAAAAATAATGGAAATAATCCAGACTTTAAAGTAAAGCTATTTTTTATTATTTTACAAATAAAAATCTTCCAAATTTTTTTTAATTTCAAAAAAAATTTGGCAAGTTTGATAATGAGTTAAATCAAGTTATACAAATGCTTAAATAGTTAAAATGTTATATTAATTATATTTTAAGAAATTCGATTATATAAAAATGGGTAAAAAAATATTATACTAATTAGTTTGTTAGGATTGTGATTATATGGAAGTTAAAATAAAATGAAATGTAACCAAAAAATTTGTTCGTGGATTTTTCCTAAATGTTTGAATTTAAAAATCTAGTAACCAAATTTACATTATATCACGTAAGGAAAAAAAATAAATAATAAATATTTATTAAAGAGATAAATCAATAATATTTATCACTTAGATAATAAATAATAAATATTTACATGTAAAAAAATAAATAATAATATATTTAAAAATATAAGTCAGAATATCAAATAAAGTAAAAGGAGGGATAACTCATTTTTTAAAAAAAGTTTCTAAATATTTAATATATTGATAAGTATCTCCATAAGAATAATCATACCATTTTAATTTTAAAAAAATTGGCAAGTTTGTTAGAGAGATAAATTCAGTTAGACAAATGATTAATTTGTTAAGATATTATATTAATTGTATCATAAAAAATCGGTTAGATAATGTAGATAAAAAAATATAATACTAATTAGTTTGTTAGAAATGTGATAATGAAAACCAAGATAAAATGAAATTTACCCAAAAAATTTGTTTGGAATCTTTTCTTTTAAATGTTTGAATTTATAAATTTAATACCGAAATTCTATTATATCACATAAGGAAAAAATAAATAATAAACTTTTATTAATATATTAAAATATATAATTTTGAATTTCATATAAAGTAAAAGGTATGTTTATTCAAATTTATTTTTAAAATAAAAGTTATGATAAACATTTATTGATTCTCTTTCAAATATATTAATAAAATAAAAATATAAATCTAAACAAATTTTGAAACAACCAAAAAAATCGGATTGATTGGCATAAAAAAGGAAGTGAAATCGGATTTGAATGCTAAAATCGGAACACCTTACCAAATTGAATGCTAAAATATTCGATATTGGTTACCTAATTGCATGGGCTGAAAAAATTCAAAAAAAAATTTTACGAATTGAAGAAGCGGGAAAAACACTATATTGAAGCGGGAAAACGAAATGATTGTTTTCGGATTGTTCAAATAATTTTTCTTCTCCGTATTATATAGTAATAGATAACAACAATCAGTGTGTGATATTATGTCTTCACTGGGCCTTGGCAATTTTATTCAACTTTATATTTGGGTCATGGTAAAATTTTGGAGTTAACATTTGGATTTGGAGTTATGTGTTTTTATTTTGTCTTATTGGGGGTTAAATCTTTAATATTGGACTTGCTATAAAATTTTGGGCCCATTTTATTCTATACCTTTGGACCACTTGGGCTTATTTTTGCAATTCATGGAATACCAAAGGAGAAGCCCACAAGTAGCCTGTAACAACTAAAAACAAAACAGAAAATGAACTACCATATTGATGGGCAACAGAAAGAAAAATAAAGCCAGACATTGGAAAAAAAATCAGAAAAAAAAAACATAAAAAAAGAGTACAAATGGCAGGAGGAAATGACGAGTTGATTTAGCCCTGGCTGCCAGCACAGATCAATCGAACCGGGTTATTGAACGCGTGGCTGGATTAAAAAATGATGTGTCATATTTTACCATTTTGTAGTTAACTAAAAATGGTATGGGCACTTTTGTCATTTGCTTTTTCATGAGGATTGAGATGTCAATAATACCCATTGGGTCGGGTCATCGGCTAGTTACCGTATTTTTGAATCGGTTATACCCAAATTGAGTTGGTTTAAGGTTGGGTTGAGTGTGGATTTAATCTGTATCTCGGGTCGTGTCGGGTCGGATCAGTTTCGGTGCAGAAAAAAACCACACCCCAACCCGTTTACCCGAAAATCACTTAGAATTAATTAAAAATAACATTTATATTTATATTTGAAGTTTTTTATTTAATGTAAAATTAGTCATTCCATGTTTGATTAATTTTATTAAAAGATTTAGTTTTTTTGGTTAATGGATATAAAGTATTATTGAAAAAACTTAAAACAAATAACTAAAGATACTTCCTTTATACAAACTAAATTTAAAAAAATATATATATATGAATTGGTTCCAATGCATCTACATTCTTAAAATGAAGACATGAGACTCAATCTTAGCCACGAAAAGGGTATCAAGATGTGTGGCCAAGATTTAACTCTTTATTTAAATAATAATTTTTTATTTTTGACCATTGACTTCCGGCGTTGACTTCTGGCGTTAACAAGGTAAATTGTTTGTTGGTGCTAGGCTAATTGTTTATATTTGCTAATTTAGTTGTCTGTAATTGTTAGGTTAGTTGTCTCTTTTTGCTAGGTTAGTTTTCTGTAGTTGATAGGTTAGTTTTATTTATTTTGTTGCAAGGTTAGTTTTCTGTAGTTGCTAGGTTAGTTGTCTGTTGTTGCTAGGTTAGTTTTCTGTAGTTGCTAGGTTAATTGTATTTATTATGTTGTAAGGATAGTTCTCTGTAGTTGCTAGGTTAGTAGTCTGTAGTTGCAAGTTTAGTTGTATATTGGTGCTATGTTATTTGTCTGTAGTTGTTAATTAGTTGTCTTTAATTGCTAGGTTAGTTCTATCTAGTTGCAAGGTTAGTTCTGTCTAGTTGCAATGTTAGTTGTATTTAGTTGCAATGTTAGCTGATCTCATTTTAAGAGATGTCCGCATTTTAAGAGTTGGTCTCATTTGATCCGCCCCCATATATATATATATAATATCTTAACAAAATTCAAACAACATTTAGTGTTTTTTTTTTTTTNGTACGATTACGTTTTCTTATGCAAAGTCCTCATTTTTAAGACTTAATCATTGTGATATTTTCCCATAAAATTTTATATGATCACACTTTTTATTTGTAAACATTATATATACTATTAAGTAGACGGTAAAAATAATAAATCTCATTATAATTCTAAAAAATTAGTAAAATATTTCTTAGATTTATTTACTTTCAAAGATTATTACCAATTTATTAGTTACAATATTATAATTAATTGTTTAGCAGACTGATTCGGGTCAGAATAAATTTCCACATTATATGAATCGTATCACCCATGATTTACCCGACGGGTACCCAATTACTGATTCGGGTAAAATTCCACCATCAAATAATCCATCCCCGGCATCAAATTATCCGACTCGGTTAATTACTGTACTAGAATTGATCAAAATGACAACTTATTATATCCTTAAATAATGTACCATGACAACTCATCGCGAATCCTTTTCGAAAAACGGCCAAATTTGAAATTAGTGTTTTTTTTTTGTTTTGTTAAATCATGTCTTTTACTATATATGTAGCATCACATTATTCATAGCTAGTGACAAAGTCGAAATTAAAAGTAAGCAGCGTGCTAACACAATACAAGTACGTATATTTGAATCTCATATGGATAATCTCTCATTTCTCTTCGATCGCCTATAAGCCCAGACAGAAAATTTCATCCCTTGGTTGTGGCAGTAATTGCCTATAGTGCAGATGAAGTAATTATCTCCGTATGTAAGAGTCATTGTATCGTTTCCTTGTCCAGGAGTTGTTTGTTTCGATGTGCCGCAGTCACTGAACTCTGTGGAGTTCACCTTAACCACATTGTGCAACCTTGGTGCATAAACGAACTCTGTAATTAAAGTAGCCATATATATAAATATATATATATATATATATATATATATATATATATATATATATAAAAGGAAACGATATATTGCCACATCAATTTTAGCATTTAATGCACGCAGACGCAATGATCACAAAATGGAGTGTCCGTCTGTACGAAATATATGCACGCACAAGTTGTTGGGTGAGACTGACTCGTTATATTATTTAAACAAGTAATTACCCGTGCGATGCATGGGGAAATTATTATCTATACGCTTTTTAGAATGCACCTTTGTATATAAATTATGTAATAATGCAATGATCATGATCATAAGAATAGACATATAAACATATAATTAAACTGAAAAGATCATATATTATTGAACACTTCCCTATATACAACGTTGTTGGTTTGATTCTTTGGCATGTCATCTTCACCACAAATTAAGATTTTCAAACATTTTCGGTTAGTGACATGTGAGACAACAATATATAACTGGCCATGACTGAATACTGGTTTCTTAAGAAATAAGCAAACATGAGATAAGGATTGTTCCTGACTCTTGTTTATAGTCATGGCGCAAGAAACCATAATGAGAAACTGTCGCTGTTGGAACTTAAAAGGAATTCTAACATCAGAAGGAGTTATGGCCATTCTTGGAATCAACACCTTATCACCAGCATGATCTCCTGTGAGTATCTTACACTCAAGAACATGACTGGATAGCTTTGTCACAACCAATCGTGTCTCATTACACAAACCCATAGAATGATCCATGTTCCGCAACAACATGACCGGAGTTCCAATTTTCAAATACAACTCATGGTTCGGTATTCCGGAACACTTGATACTATTCAAAAACTCAGGCGTATGGAGATCAGACAAAAAATCATTATTAGAATCCGATTTGCATGTACTGTCAGAACTCAAGTACATACGACCATCCAACAAATTCAATGATGTCATGTACTCATTGATAGACTCGGCCACATCCAACGTCGGCGCTATAATTCAAATTACAAATCAACTCCCAATTTTTCAAAAATTTTAAAAAAAAGTTATAAATTGTAGTAAAATCTAAAATTTTAGGCGAGAACTTTTTTTCAACTTAAAGTAAATCCCTATTGTTATTTTATAATATTAGATTGAATTTCCAAAAGAACTAAGTCAAAGGTTTTGACTCAAATTTTTTATCAAGTTTCTATAAATGATTTTTTAATCAAACTCTTCCAATATATACATACATACATATATATATATATAGATATATAAGTACATATATAGTACTCCCTCCTTTTTTTAATAAGTATCGTTTTGAAAAGTTGCACAGTAATTAAGATATTTTTTTTTTGTAAATAATAACCCTCATTAATGAGAATAGAGATGGATGTTTTGAGAAAAGATGAAGAATGAATATGAAAAGATGTAGTGTATTTATTAGCTAGATTGAGGTAATAATGAAAAAATATGTACAAAATATCCAAAACGTCATTTATTTGGTTAATTGTTCATGGAAAAAAAGTGCTTAATGTTATTGCAAGCTCAATCCGTGAGTTGGTTGATGCCTACCCTCCGAAAAGAAATAAAGTCAAAATGACATTTAAAAAAAAGGAGGTAGTATCTATTAATATATAAAAAAACAAAGAATTTATTATATATAATAATTTAAAATTTACGAAGAATGTTTAAACTACTTATAACGTAACTTGTTTTATATGGCTTGATGTTACATTTATATTGATATATTTTGATCTCCTACAATTATGCTCCCTAACTAACTAATAAATTAGATATCCTTGGTGTATATATTTCACATGTGACCTTTCAATTCGGAAAGAATCAATTGACATTATCCTCATCCACAATTCAACATCATCCTCCCGGTTTTTTTGTTAAGAAATTGATTCTAATATTGCTTTTAAAATCTCATTTTTTTTACTCAAATTGCACGTGCTTTTTAACAAATTTTCCTAAATTAGTAAGTCAAACAAATTAATTAATAAGTCAAACATTCTATTTAAGTATTTTTCCAACAACCTTTCTACATATATTAAAAAGAATTATTATTTACTACTGAAAATGAAGCCGATTTTTCTACCAATAAACTGATTATTATCAAACAAATTGATCCGAATATTTTTTTAAACAAAATAAAAAATCATCAATTTTTCCTAAAAATGCAACCGAATTTTCCTAACACTGCACCGATTTTTTTACCAAATAAATTGAATTGAAAATAATTTTAATAAAAAATTGAAACAATTTGTTAATGTTTATGCAACTGTCTCTTTCCTAAAGAAAATGATATGAACTTAACAAAAAAAAATGATATGAACTTACCAAAATCTCGGTAAAACATGGTTAAGAAAAACATAAGAATCCAAAAAAATTGATGCATTTAAATTTTGAAAAGTTGCACACAATTTTTCCTAAATAATTGGATAAGGTGACTTTAAATATCAAAGATGAATCGCTTTTGTTACCAAAAATGTGGACACAATTTTGAATGTACATTCCGTCCAAATATCAGTTTTATTCTAAAATAAAAATTGCACATTGTTTTATCCAATCTACACACTTTTTTTTAAAGAAAAAATTATTCAATAAAATTAGAAGAATTGGTTAAGAATTATACAACTATTTGTTTCCTAAATTCGTATCCAATTTGTACGGTCTTTAAGTTAATTTGTATTTAGAATTATTTTCATAAATAATTGACACATTTTTTGCATAAGAATCTCCAAATTTGTTACCAAAATATATGATTTAAATTTTGGTACAAAAAATAAAATATGATGCGAAAAAAATAGGATTCAAATTTTGCCGTAAGAATTTCCAAATTAGTTACCAAAAAAATAGGATTCAAATTTTGTTACTAAAGATTCACATATATTTTTTCGAACTTTCCATTTATAGTAAGTCAATTGTTTTATTTATTAGGTCAAACTTTCTATTAATGTATTTTTCCAACAACCTCTTTATATATATATAGATAAAAATATATATTTATATTATCAAATACGATACTTGTGTTTAATTATATTATTTATTGAAGTATGAATTTTAGGGTGATTTACTTATATAAAATAAAATAAAATATGTGGCAAAAAATAAAACAAAAAAAAAATGTTGTGGAAATTTATCAAACGCCCGGATTTTCAAAATCCGTGTTTCAAAAAAAATATTTTATTAAAAAACGAATTTTCATAATCCGTGTTTAATATTTTATAAAAAAAAAATTAAAAAAAATTAAAGCTGAATTTCCACAATCCGTTTAGCTTTTATTTTGATTTTTTTTTTGAAAAAGTCGAATTTAAAATATATATATATTTAAAACAGATAACACGAATTTCAAAATTCCGTTTTTATTAAGAAAAAATTAAAAACAGATAAAATGGAATTAGTACAATTGAAGTCAAATTAGCACAATCTCGGTCAATTGTAGGGTAATCGAATTCGAATTAGTCCAATTGAAGTAAAATTAGTACAATCTCAATCAATTATAGTGTGATCGAACTCAAATTAGTCTAATTGAACTCAAATTAGTACAATTTCGATCAATTATAGTGTGATCGAACTCGAATTAGTCCAACTGAAGTCAAATTAGTATAATCTTGGTCAATTATACTGTAATCGAACTCGAATTAGTCCAATTGATCGAGAATGTACTAATTTGACTTCAATTGAACTAATTCGAGTTTGATCACACTATAATATCGAGATTGTACTGATTTGACTTCAATTGGACTAATTCGAGTTCGATTACACTATAATTGACCGAGATTGTACTAATTTGACTTCAATTGGATTAATTCGAGTTCGATCATACTATAATAGATCGAGAATGTACTAATTTGACTTCAATTGAACTAATTCGAGTTCGATCACACTATAATTGATCGAGATTATACTGATTTGACTTCAATTGGACTAATTCGAGTTCGATTACACTATAATTGACCGAGATTGTACTAATTTGACTTCAATTGGACTAATTCGATTTCGATTACACTATAATAGACTGAGATTGTACTAATTTGACTTCATTTGGACTAATTTGACTTCCATTACACTATAATTGAAGCTGATTCAATCTCCCCTAGTGTTCGCCCGATCTAAATGCAGCTGGACAATTCCCTCTTGTCAAACTTTTGATTCCCTGTCGCTCGCTAAGGTTTAAAAGCTATTGATGTATAAATGCTTAATGTGTCGATAGATCTAGCAATGAGCCCCATCCTATTTATCTTTGCTTTACATATCAGTGGTAGCGGGTAATCTTCTTTCTGTTTTCCTTGTGTTCAGTATTTGTGATGCTTTTGAAGTTGATCTTTCTCCTTGCCTGTCTAAATGTTTTCTGTTTTTGTTTGATGTTTTTCTAGTTTTCAGCATAGGGTCTGTGGTTTTTTTCTCTTCATGTGTGTGATGCTATTGGCTTGCGTGGGTACCTCAGTTTCGTTATTTGGTTTATTTGGGTAGGAGTCTTTCTTTGTGTTTTTGTTTGTTGCCCTTTGTTGAGTGCCCGTCATGGAGCAGGACATTGCTGATAAATTGAACAACTTCAGACTATCTGATAGAGAGGAGAATGGAGTTGAACTGTCCTTAGGTGATATAGCTCCTAGTACTAAAGATTGTAGAATGAGTTTAATTGGTAAAATCTTTGGACATAAAAAATCCAATTTTAGTGGGTTAAAAACTACTCTTGGGAACATCTGGGTTACCAAGAAACCTTTCAATATTAGAAACTTAGGTGAAAACTGTTTCCAATTTCTGTTCCAGTGTGATGAGGATAAGGATAAGATTCTGAGAGGAAAATCCTGGTCCTTTGATGGTCAATACATATTGTTGAAAGAGTGGGATCCTGAAAGAACTACCTTTTCTAAATCTGAGGAAGTTATTAAAATATGGGTCCAAATCCTTAATCTTCCTTTGCACTGGATTTCAGAGGAGACTGGATTGAAAATAGGTAAGCTTATTGGCAAACCTATTGATATTCAAGTTCCTGGAACAGGAGGGGCTCAAGGCCACTTAGTTAAGGTCCTTGTTGAAATCAATGTCAATGAGGCACTACTGAGAGGCTCCAAGATTAAAGTTGGGTCTGATAGCAAATGGGTAGATTTTAGATATGAGAACTTGCAAACTTTCTGTTATTATTGTGGGAAATTAGGTCATTCAGATAGGAATTGTGGGGTGAAAGTTGAGGACATTAACAAGAATGAGCTTAAGGTGCGTCAATATGGAGAATGGCTCAAAGCTGTTACTACTTTCTCCAGTGATTACAAAGGGAGCTTGAATGCAACCCTGGGTAGTCAGAATAATATCAAAACTCCATCCCCTACTCCTGCCAACCCAGTGGGTAATTTGGAGAGGGGAGCTCAGAGCAAGGACTCTGTGGCCGAAAACATTAATACCCCAACACCCAAACCTTCTCCCATTATTACACCTGAAAGTTCACCAACTTATGGGACCTCCAATCAGGCCATCTTACCCACATCTCCAAGGATTGTTTCACATCCTATGGATAATCCTAAGACTAGCAGTCTTCAGCTAGCGGATACTCTAGTTGAGGTGGAAATTCAACCATCAAACATTGGTAGTGGCCCTACTAATAGGAGGAAATCCACATTCACTAGAAAGGGTAGAAGTAAGATGGAGGATAAAGCTGCTGTGATGCTTATTGATCCTTCTGAGGTTGGTATATCTGCCCTGTTGGGTAAAGGTAATGGGAAGAGAGTATGTGAAGAGCTTCACAAATCTGATGTAGAAGCCCTAGAACAGCAAACAGAGGGTAAGAAAAGGAGAGTTTCAGGTGTTGTCATTCAGTCTAAGGTGGAGGAAACCAGCCATAATTGGTCCCGAGATTTTCAATGAAAGTGAATGTGTGGAACTGTAGAGGTTTGGGTGGACCCTCTACAATTTCCCAATTCAAGGAATCCCTAAGGGTCCATCACCCTGATTTTTCCTTTCTTTCTGAAACTAAGAAAAAACAAAAATTTGTAGAATCTATGTGTAAGAAGTTAAATTTATTAGATAGGTGGTATTATGTGAAGCCTATTAATAGTAGAGGTGGGCTTTTCCTATCTTGGTCGGAGAACATCTCTCTGATTGAGATTAGACCTTTTGATTTTTGTATAGAGGTTAATTTTAGGTTCAACAACCTGAACAGGCACTTTTAGGGGGTTTTTATTTATGCCAGTACTGATTCTAGTGTTAGGTCCATGCAATGGGAGATGCTTGTGAGACATAGTCTTACATGGGGAGATAGTTGGTTTGTTTGTGGAGACTTTAATGACATCTTGTGTCAGGAGGAGAAGAATGGGGGTAATAGAAGGGATGAGGGTAGTTTTCAATGTTTTAGGCAGTTTGTTAGAGCTTTGGGTGTGGAGGAGGCCAAAGCTGTTGGCCACCCTTTCACTTGGGCCAATAACAGACAAGGCTGCTACTTTATAGAGGAAAAACTTGACAGGTTTTTCTTCTCCCCCTCTTGGCTTTCTCATTTTCCTCACTCTGTGGTTAGACATATCCCCATGATCTCCTCTGACCATTGCATGATCTCTCTTAATTGTTCTAAGGGGCTCTCTGAGGTTAAGAATAGGTTTTTCTTTGATTCTAGATGGCTAGATCAGGAGGATTTCCTTACAGTTGTTGAGGATGCTTGGAACAAGCAGGTCCAGGGGCCAGCTTTGTATAGCATTCAACATAGAATAAAAAATGTAAGGCTAGCTATTTTGGACTGGAAAAAGAATAAAATTCCTAATGCTAGGATAGCTATTGAGGATTGTAAAAATAGACTGGACCTGTTGAGGGCTAGGGGTGGGGATAGAGACTGGGGGGAGTGGGTGTCTTGGAAAGCTGAGCTTAACCTTGCTTATAGGCACGAAAAATCCTACTAAAGTGGCAGATTTCAGGCCCATCAGTTTATGCCCTGTTGTTTACAAATTGATTGCTAAAATTATTGCTAATAGGATGAAACCAGTGTTACATTTGTGTATTTCTCCTGCTCAAGTTGCTTTTGTGCCAGGTAGACAAATATTGGATAATGTAGTTCTAGCTAATGAATGCATGCATTTCCTGAACAGTAAAAGAAAAGGTAAGAAGAACTACATGGCTGTCAAACTTGATATGGCCAAAGCATATGACAGAGTAGAATGGGGCTTTATTGCTAGAATCTGTAGGCATATGGGCTTTTGTGACATCTTTATCTCCTGGATCTTAGCATGTGTTTGTTCCACTAGCTATTCCTTTAATATTAATGGCTCTTTTCTTGGATTTTTGCAACCCACTAGGGGTATTAGACAAGGTGATCCCTTGTCACCTTACCTATTCATTCTTGTTTCTGAAGCCTTCTCTAATTTAATCAAACAATCTTCTCTGTCTGGTGACTTTATAGGCTTCAGATTAGTAAACACTCCCCTTGCATTTCTCATCTATTTTTTGCGGATGATGCTATTCTATTTTGTAAAGCAGATTTGAACCATGCTTACTCTATTTTGAACATGCTTTCTCAGTATGGGAATGACTCTGGCCAATTGGTCAATTTTGACAAGTCATCTGTGATGTTTTCCAAGAACACTCAGGAAAATCTTTGTAGGGATATTTGCAGTGTGTTAACAGGTGTCTCTAGAGTCAGTTCCTCTAAGTATTTGGGACTCCCATTAGGTATAGGGAGATCTAAAATTGAAACTTTTAAATATGTTAGTGAGTGTGTGCATAATAAACTTAAAAATTGGAAAAATAATATTCTCAGTGAGGCATGTAAGGAGATTCTCATTAGGTCAGTGGTTCAGGCTCTTCCCACCTACACCATGTCTTGCTTTAGACTTCCTTTGAGTATAGTGAAAACTATTTTTAGAGATATTTCTTCTTTCTGGTGGGGGAAAAATGAGAGGGGAGGGGATAAGATCCATTGGGCAGAGTGGGGGAAACTTACAAAGAATAAAAACCAAGGGGGTTTGGGTTTTAGGGACTTAGCAGATTTCAATGAAGCCCTTCTTGTGAAACAACTGTGGAGGATCTCTACCAACCCTAATTTCCTGGTTAGTAAAGTTTTGAGGGGCAAGTACTTCTGGAAATCCAACATTATGGATATTAACCCCAAACCTTCAGACTCATGGTTGTGGAAAAGCTGGTTGAGTGCTAGGAAATCATTGCAGATATGAGCTAGATTTAGGGTGGGGGATGGGCAGTCTATTGCCATTTGGGATTCTCCATGGATTCCAAGGGAGCCTAATTTCAAACCAATATGCCATTTCAGTGAGGATAGAAAAAGACTGGTCAAAGTATGTGATTTGTTTATGAAAGGAGAAAGAAAATGGGACAATGAGCTTATCTATCAGACATTTGAACCAGAAGATGCTTCTAAAATCCTTAGTATTCCCCTTTCAGAGCATAGTGGTTCAGATAAATTGATATGGCACTGGAGTCCTAAATGCACCTTCTCAGTTAAAGAAGTGTATAAAGCTATTCAAATGGCTACCCAGAACAAGCAGGAGAGACCATCTACAAGCAGGGATCCTAAGGAAATCATAAAGATGTGGAAAACAACCTGGAAACTTCCAATAAAACCCAAAGTGAAAAATTTCCTTTGGAGATGCTGGTTTGAATATGTGAGTACAAGTTCTCAGCTGGTGAAAAAAGGTATGATACTTGATACCATTTGCTCTGTTTGTGGAGAGATTTGTGAAGATCTGAATCATATTTTATTCAATTGTAAGAGAGCACAGAAATGTTGGAAGCTATGTGTAGTATCTTGGGAAGAAATAGATGCAGGGGCAGTGTGTTTTCAACAATGGTGGCTGAGGCTGTGTAATGCTGAGAACTTGAGACTCAAAAAAGAAAGGCTAGGAATTTCAGCATTTTTACTGTGGCATTTATGGAAAGCTAGGTGTAAATGGATGTTTAAAGGGGACTGGATCCATGAGAAGGAAATTGTGGAAGGGGCTAAACTGGAATGGTTAGAATGGAATAATATTGTGGCTTCTCAACAGATCAGAACACACCAACTTCATCATGATAGTTTTTCCAGGGCAGTAGGACATTTTGTTATGAATGTCAGTGCTGCATTATCTGATGGAGGTGGTATTAATGTGAGCTGTTTGGTCGAGTCCAGAGGTTCCACACCCATTCTTTGGCAAGAGAAGATGGAGCAGACATGCACACAGGCACAAGCAGTCATATTTGCTATCAGATGGAGCCTAAAAAGAGCTCAACAAAAGAAGTGGTCAGGTTTCACATGTTTGCTGGATTCTCAAGCCATGGTGGATGCTATAACCAGGAAAGCAGAACTTCAAGGAATAGAGAACTCGGTCCAAACAGAGATGTTTGATCTAATTTCTGTATGTAATGTATCTTTTGAATGTTGTTTTTAGTTTGTTTTTGTTTGAGGCTAGGCAGCCTTTGAGAGTGGGGTCATGGCTCACTCGTATTGCTTGTGTGTAAGATGTATGCTCAAGTAATTTGTGGTCATTTGGCCATATCTGTAAACTTTTTATGAGTTATTTATAAAGTTTATCGTTTGCCGTTGGAAAAAAAAAGTAATTAAAGTAGCCATATATATATATATATAAGGAAACGATATATTGCCACATCAATTTTAGGATTTAATGCACGCAGACGCAATGATCACAAAATGGAGTGTTCGTCTGTACGAAATATATGCACGCACAAGTTGTTGGGTGAGACTGACTCGTTATATTATTTAAATAAAAATATATATTTATATTATCAAATACGATACTTGTGTTTAATTATATTATTTATTGAAGTATGAATTTTAGGGTGATTTATTTATATAAAATAAAAAAAAAAATCTGTGGCAAAAAATAAAACAAAAAAAAATGTTGTGGAAATTTATCAAACGCCCAGATTTTCAAAATTCGTGTTTCAAAAAAAATATTTTATTAAAAAACGGATTTTCATAATCCGTGTTTAATATTTTATAAAAAAAAAATTAAAAAAAATTAAAACTGAATTTCCACAATCCGTTTAGCTTTTATTTTAATTTTTTCTTGAAAAAGTCGAATTTAAAATATATATATATATATATATTTTTAAAACAGATAACACAAATTTCAAAATTCCGTTTTTAATAAGAAAAAATTAAAAACAGATAAAACGGAATTAGTACAATTGAAGTTAAATTAGCACAATCTCGGTCAATTATAGGGTAATCGAACTCGAATTAGTCCAATTGAAGTCAAATTAGTACAATCTCAATCAATTATAGTGTGATCGAACTCAAATTAGTCCAATTAAACTCAAATTAGTACAATCTCGATCAATTATAGTGTGATCGAACTCGAATTAGTCTAACTGAAGTCAAATTAGTATAATCTCGGTCAATTATACTGTTATCGAACTCGAATTAGTCCAATTGATCGAGAATGTACTAATTTGACTTCAATTGAACTAATTCGAGTTCGATCACACTATAATTGATCGAGATTGTACTGATTTGACTTCAATTGGACTAATTCGAGTTCGATTACACTATAATTGACCGAGATTGTACTAATTTGACTTCAATTGGATTAATTCGAGTTCGATCATACTATAATAGATCGAGAATGTACTAATTTGACTTCAATTGAACTAATTCGAGTTCGATCACACTATAATTGATCGAGATTGTACTGATTTGACTTCAATTAGACTAATTCGAGTTCGATTACACTATAATTGACCGAGATTGTACTAATTTGACTTCAATTGGACTAATTCGATTTCGATTACACTATAATAGACTGAGATTGTACTAATTTGACTTCATTTGGACTAATTTGACTTCCATTACACTATAATTGACCGAGATTGTACTAATTCGACTTCAATTGAACTAATTCGAGGTCGATTACACTATAATTGGCCGAGATTGTACTAATTTGACTTCAATGTGACTAATTTGAGTTCGATCACACTATAATTGATCAAGATTGTACTAATTTGACTTCAATTGGACTAATTCGATTTCGATTACACTATAATATACCGAGATTGTACTAATTTGACTTCATTTGGACTAATTCGAGGTCGATTACACTATAATTGACCGAGATTGTACTAATTTGACTTCAATTTGACTAATTTGAGTTCGATCACACTATAAATGATCAAGATTGTACTAATTTGACTTCAATTGGACTAATTCGATTTCGATTACACTATAATAGACCGAGATTGTACTAATTTGACTTCATTTGGACTAATTCGAGGTTGATTACACTATAATTGACCGAGATTGTACTAATTTGACTTCAATTGGACTAATTCGAGTTCGATTACACTATAAGTGTCCGAGATTGTACTAATTCGACTTCAATTGGACTAATTCGAGGTCGATTACACTATAATTGACCGAGATTATACTAATTCGACTTCAATTGGACTAATTCGAGGTTGATTACACTATAATTGACCGAGATTGTACTAATTCGACGTCAATTGGACTAATTCGAAGTCGATTACACTATAATTAACTGAGATTGTACTAATTTGACTTTAATTGTACTAATTCGACTTCAATTGGACTAATTCGAGTTCGATTACACTATAATTGACCCAGATTGTACTAATTTAACTTCAATTTGACTCATTTGAGTTCGATCACACAATAATTGATCAAGATTGTACTAATTTTACTTCAATTGGACTAATTCGATTTCGATTACACTATAATAGACCGAGATTGTACTAATTCGACTTCAATTGGACTAATTTTACTTCAATTGGACGCTTTCGAATTTGATTACACTATAATTGACTGAGATTGTACTAATTCGACATCAATTGGACTAATTCGAGGTCGATTACACTATAATTGACCGAGATTGTATTAATTTGACTTCAATCACACTAGAATTGATCAAGATTGTACTAATTTTACTTCAATTGGACTAATTCGATTTCGGTTACACTATAATAAACCGAGATTGTACTAATTTGACTTCAATTGGACTAATTCGAGCTCGATCACACTATAATTGATCCAGATTGTACCAATTTGACTTTAATTGGACTAATTCGAGTTCGATTACACTATAATTGACCGAGATTGTACTATTTTTTGTAATCGAATTAGTCCAATTGAAGTCAAATTAGTACAATTGAAGTTGAATTAGTACAATCTCGGTCAGTTATAGTGTAATCGAACTCGAATTAGTCCAATTGAAGTCAAATTAGTTCGACTTCAATTGGACTAATTCTCGGTCAAACTAGTACACTATAATTAACCGAGATTATACTAATTTGACTTCAATTGGACTAATTCGAGTTCGATTACACTATAAGTGACCGAAATTGTACTAATTTGACTTCAATTGGACTAGTTCAAATTCGATTACACTATAATTAGTCCAATTGATGTCAAATTAGTACAATCTCAGTCAATTATAGCGTAATCGACCTTGAATTAGTCTAATTGAAGTCGAATTAGTACAATCTCGGTCAATTATAGTTTAATCGCCCGTTATCTTTAAATATAAAAATAAAACTTAAAAACGGATTTTGAAAATCCTTTATTAAGTTTTTTTTTTATTTATAAAATAATTAAAAAATAATTAAAAAATAAAAACAGATTTTTAAAATCTATTTTTACATTTTTTTTATTAAAAAAATTAAATAAATAAAAAATAAATAAAAAATAAAAACGGATTTTGAAAATCCGTTTTTTAACAAAAAATAAAATAAAATTAAAATAAAAAATAATAAATAAATAAAAACGGATTTTGATCGTTTTTCCTTGAAACACGGATTCCCAGAATCCGTCCGTTTTATTTTTATCCACAACATTTTAAATTTTTTTTATTTTTTTCCACATATTTTTATTTCTTTTAATTAAATAAATGATTCATGAATTTTATAATGAAAGTAATCATTTTAATTTGTAAAAGAAGTATCTAATAGACAAACAAAAATTAAATAAAAATGTGAAAAGAAATTGAGTTCTCCATTGCCATGTTTAGCTATTCTTTTACCTTCATCTATGAAGATCGATCGCAACTTGAAAGCAGACACATTATTATTATAAGTCCCAACATTAAATTATTAGAACATAAATTATTGAGTGAAAGATATAATATTTTGGCATGAATTCAAAAAGGAGTTCTTGCATGCATAAATAAGGGAAGTTCTTGTTTCCTAAATTAGTTTATATTATGTTAAAGGAATATTTGAACTTATTGTGTATTTACACTTTGTAGGAAATCGGTACATATGGATGGGAGCTTCACGCAAGTAGAAAGTCACGGAAGATAAAGGAAGAGATTGGATAACTAAGACAAGTGAATATTTGGAGAGAGAAGAAGAGTCCTACTTGGTAGGACTTCTTGGATATACCAAATAAGAGACCAAGGATAGTGGGAGTCCATATAGAAAGAAGATCATATATAAACCTACCTTGAAGATTGAAGGACGGCTGCTGGAGCTATCACTTTTATCCATTACCTTCAAGCTTCAAGTTGATCGCTTGTATTTTTGTTTTTCGGGTTTAGTTCTCGGAGTCATTGATTACCGAAGAACTGAAGCCACTTTCATTTGTAGTATTATTCTTTACTCTGGTTTGATCATTTTCTAGTCACTTCACACTTAGGGAGTAAGTGTGAATAATAAGTCCACGGGACGTGGCCGGAGAAGTAATTGATAGGCTAGATCATAGTTGTGGTTAGAATAGAAGGGAGTTCTATTTTGTAAATCCAAACTATGTGTTCGATAGTTATTAATGAAAGAGCTCTAAGGGGAAGTGAGATGCTTCCCTGAAGAGTTTTTAAATCTTTGGTTATTGCTTTCGCAAATTTTTGTTTTTATACTTGTTTGTACGTTATTGAGCGCACTACCGATAAATTTATACGTTTCAATGAGGTTGATAAAATTTAATTGCAAATGTTTGAATTTATATCTTACGTAGAGTGTCACCCTCCTTTATGTCACGAAGCGCCACCACTTTACGGTGAGGATGGGCTTTCAGAGGATAAATAATTTGATAACCTTGACTTGGGGCCCAGCCTTCGTTACTAGAAGATTCCACTACATACATATGAGTTCCTGCAACAGCCATCATTTTTTATTACCCTGAGCTTCTGCTAGTTTTAATCGAACCGAGATATCAAGTGAAATTTTGTTCATAAAATTCGAGTTCAATTTATTAAATTATTAAATGAGTCGATTCAAATATTCTCATTTATTAAATAAATCGAACATAATGTATTCAACTAAATAAAACTGGAGCATACAAATATTTTTAATTAAGTGTTTAATGTAAATTACATGAATTGCAAAATGAAACGAATGAGAATAAATTATTAAAAATGTGACATGTTGTTTTATTGAAAAAAAATTGTCATTTATACTTTACTAGTATAACACCCGTGTATTACACGGGTACTTGTTAAAAATTATTTTTAAATTTTAGAATTAATGAGAAAAATTATTTTAAATTTTATTTACTTTTTACCAAAAATAAATATTATTATATAATGTGCGACTCACATGTGTTATATTATAGTAATTTTTATAACTTATATCATATAACTACTTGAAATATAAATATATTGATTTTTTAAATAATTTTGTTTTTCTAATTAATATTAAAAAAATTTATTATTGTTATAAAGATAAATAAAATTTATTTTTTTAAACATAGATGTTTAATCAAAACTCATCAAAGGATAATTAATTTGATATATTATATATGTAAAACTGATAAAAAAAAAAGTTATTAACTTTTAAAAGACATTTACAATTCAATGGTTATAATAAGAAAATATATTAAAATGCAATTAATACATGTAACATGACCATATATAATCAACATATTTATGGATAATCAGAACGTAATTATTTTTGGATTTGAAGTAAATTAAAATTTACTCAAGTCTAATAACGAACCATGTAATTTTGCCATGTAGAATTCCAAAACATACTAGTCTGCCACTTAAGCTCAGCATTGCCTTACTTTATATGGAGATTGTCCTTATTTAACATAAAATCATAAATGCATTTCTTCAATTGATTTGTTAAATTCTTTATTTAAAAAAAAAAAAAAAAATCTAGTCTACTTGAGTTCTATTTAGAAAAATTATTACATTTTATTGTAAGTGCTACTATGAATGAATGAATCATTTAGACATGGCAAACGACATATTTATTACATGACATGTCGTTTAAATTGTAAAGATTTACATGTGATTTCATTGAATAGTTATATAACTAAATGAGATTAAATATAATTCTTATATCCAAATATCATCTGCTTGAAAATCAAAAAGTAATTGTTGTATCACATATGAAATAATATAAATAATGTGAATCGATAGTATCTCAATTCTCAAACTAAAATTGCTATTTGAATTTTATCTGATTAATTAATAAAAATAATAAAAATAAAATGAAAAATTTACGAATTAAAATAAGATCAAGCACACATATATAATTTGTTAGTTTATTTCTAAAATAAATTTAAATAAATTAGGACAAAATAAATTTATCATAAACTAAATTAATATTTTACTTGAATACACAAAAAATTATGACTGTGCTGGAGTCCGGGCCAGCCTACCTGCTTTGGATCCGCTTTTACGGGAAACCACGTTGGAGTTGAAAACCGCCGCCATAGTCACCATGATCACCACCGCAGTAGCCAATCCAGACATAATTCAAACTCTAGAAAGCACAATTTTGTGAGTGAGTGTGTGTATTTCGTGTGTGACAAAATGTAATTGCATATGGCAAGCAATTTATAGGCCAATTAAACAACACCCCTCAACTTTTTCTTCATTTAATATTTTTCTTCTTTTGCAGGGACTAGTAAACTTTTTGAAATTCGAGATTTTTGTTTAATTTTTTAAACTTTCTTAAAAAAGTCTTATTTAAAAAAAAGAATTAAATTTATCATAATTATTATTCAAAATCGAAAAAGTCTTCATAAATTTTGAATAAATGCACACATCCTTCTAAGTACTTTCTTTATGTCACCATCCAAGCGATCCCAATTCGATTTACCTTTTCTTTTCTCTCAAGTAATATATA
>BKCP01011626.1:868373-890625 GCA_008636005.1 Striga asiatica | reverse complement strand
AAATATTTAGCATGTGGGATTTAATGTATATCTGTTTTTTACGTTTTCCACTATTATTTAAACAATAGAATCAATCAATCAATTCTTTATTTTTTAAACAAGAAAACGTATAAAGTCTACGCGTGCGTGCGGAGGAAATTTCATATTAATTTGAATCCTCACTTTATTTAATTATAAAAAATGTAGGCAAAATTAAGTTGTTGACTTTATGGTAATTGGTGTGAAGTTAAATTTGTCTGCATATAAGATAGGATAATCAATTTTTTTAAACGATAGGATTGGACAATCATTTTTTTTAAACGATAGATTATAATTAAATAAACACAAATATTTACAGACTAGGACAACCAACCAGCTGAATTAATCAGTTATTAAACTGAATCTAGCGGAGGACTACCCAACGAAGTACTATTGCTCTAAAGTATACTAGAGTCGCAACCCCAAACTAGAACACAAACAATGGGGAATAACACACCTACATACCCAAACACACAACAAAACCAAACAACAACACAACAACACACACTTAACAATAGAATACTACCTCCCTTGCAACTTGCGAGCACACCCCTACAACCACTTGAACCAGAACTCGAGTCAAATCCCACAACGAGCCAAACTCAACAATCTCTAACAAAAGAGAGCAATAAACCTAAGCCAGAGAACTAAAAACTCCACCTTACTCAAGCGGTTAGTCAAATCTGGCGAAGAGACATGTCTCAGCCCAGATTTAAGCTCCTGCAGTCTTCAATCGAGAGTAAAACGGACGCCAAGGGATGTACTCGAAAAGCCACCCAAAAGAGCCAACGCCTATACGGAGTGAGGGTCCAATACGCAAAGACTAAAATATTTTATATCAACACATGGTATAAAAACCTTTTTATTTTATTTTTTGTTTCATTGAGATAAATCTCGATCAAACACACAAAAAAACTAAGATATTTCATATCAAATTGCTCTAAACCCAGGGGCCCACCCCTTCTAATTTTTTGACTATGATATATTTATACTGATAAAAAGTATTTTAGCATAGGTTACATTATATTAGCCCAATATTAATCTTATTTTAGCAAAAAATAAGTTAATCACATTAAATCAATGAATCATATATTTAAACATGATTTAAGTTTCTTTCCACTTTTCACTTTAGATGATTAGGCCTCTTATATGTCATTCTTGTGTTTTTTTTTTCTTATTTGATTAAATAGATTTTATATGAATCAATCAATTAATTTCTTATTTTTAAACAAGAAAACATATAAGTCTACGCGTGCGGATGAAAATTTCATACTAATTTGAATCCTTACTTTATTTAATTATAAATAATGTAGGCAAAATTAAGTTGTTGACTTTATGGTAATTGGTATCTTATTGGAAGTTAAATTTGTCTGCATATAGGATAGGGCAATCATTTTTTTTAAACGATGGGATAGAACAATCATTTTTTTTAAACGATAGATTATAATTAAATAAATACAAATATTTACAGACTAGGACAACTAACTAGCTGAATCAATCAGCCATTAAACTAAAACTAGCGGAGGACTACTCAACGAAGTACTATTGCTCCAAAGTATACTAGAGTCGCAACCCCAAACTAGGACACAAACAATGGAGGGAAAAAAATTTAGACCAACCTGAACTTTGCATGGTTTGTGAAAATGCAACCTAATTTTTTTATTTTGATAAATAGCAACCTGAACTACACGGGTTTGGTAAATAACAACCCCAACTTGCCGGATCACATAAAATTAACCGAAAACTTACTCCGGTGAGCTACAGATTGGTCTATTAAGGGGCACTTTGGTCTTATCATTTAATTTGTAAGGGCATCCTTGTCTTTCGCCCAATACACAGTTTTTCTGCTATTTTTGAGGCACAATTAGGGAAATTAGTGCAAATTTCTGGCATTTTTTTTCTTTCCTTCGAGCATTATGCACAAATCAGAAAATTAGGGTAGATTTCTGCAACTCAAATCACGCTCACTTGCCATTCTGCAACTCAAAAATGGGTTGGAAGATTCCTGATAAAGAGACTGACATTCCCTCCGATAGAATGACGCCCAATTACGGTGAGTGTATGTGCTTTTGAGTTTATGTATTCTGTCGACCAATTTATGATTTTTGAGTTTGGGTTTATTTATTCTGTCGACCAATTTATGATTTTTGAGTTTGGGTTTATGTATTCTGTCGACCAAATTGTAAATGAGTTTTGGTTTATGGATTCTGTCGACCAATTTATGATTTTTGAAATAAGTTCATATCAATGTGTTGAAACACTTTTGTTCTTACAGGTGTTAACTCCGCATTATTTACAATTAGGTTCTATCACAATGGTTCATTGCCTAACCTAGACGGTACACATTACATGGGCCCGAATTGTGGTATATCTCATATTGATTTTTGTGATCCTGATGAAATATCATTGCTTGAGCTTAAGTGTATGGCTAAGGATATATGTTTATCTATGATTAAATCATTTCACTGTAGTAAAACTTAAATACATGAATGCAAGGACCTTTTTATCCTAGAGACTGATAATGATGTTTGCAACATGGTTCAGTGGGTTGATAAGAACAAGATGATTGGCATATATGTTGAACATGAAAATGAGATGGAGAATGGAATATTTTCTGAACTTCCTGTCATAGATGAACCTTTACCTTATTGTGGGGATATTGATTTATGTGATGCATATAATGTAGAGGAGGAGGTTCTACCAGAAGTAGACAATGTAGATGGGGAGGGGTTAGAGAACATAACTGATCAGGTAGAGCTTGATAGTGACTATGAGCAATCTGTTGGTTCAGATTCTGAGTATTCTGATGCATTATATGAGTGATGAAGAGATGTATGATGAAGATGATATTCTCTTTGATGGTAATGTTGATGAGGAGGTGGAATGGGGGGGCCTTCATTTGAATAATGGCATTACTGAGAGCTCTAACATTCCTGTCCCTGATCTAAATTTGAGAAAACAGCAAAACAAGCACCCAGTATTTAATAAGGAATTAGACATGAAAAATCCTAGCTTTGAGCTGGGAATGCAATTCCCTGACATTCCTACTTTTAGGAAGGCTGTTAAAAATCACTCCATTATGCAAGGTAGGCAAGTCACTTTCACTATTAACTTTAGCTACAAGGTGCAGGCAAAGTGTAAACATAAATCATGTCCATGGGTCATCTATGCATCTAAGCTTGGAAATGAAGATACTGTCCAAGTTAAAACCTACAATGGTAGGCACATATGTCCAAGGACACAAAAAAACTCTCATGCTACTGCTACTTGGATTGCTAATCAATACAAAGATAAGCTGCTAAGTGATCCAAGATGGCCAGTGGAGAGTATGGTGGCAATAATGCAAAGGGAAGTGAAGCTGATTTTCAACAAATGGAAGATGTATCAGGCCAAGAAAATTGTGAAAGCCATAGGTGTTGGGATAGATGCTGAGCAATATGGAATGTTGTGGTCATATGCAAAGGAATTGATAAAATCAAATCCTGATACCACAGTCAAAATTAAGAGCAAGTTAGTGGAAGGTAAGCCAATATTTAAAAGAATGTATATTTGTTGGGGTGCTTTGAAGAAGGGTTTTAGGGAAGGATGTAGACCTGTTATTTGTTTAGATGGATGTCACTTAAAAACCTCTTGTGGTGGAATCTTGTTGACAGCAGTTGGTATAGATGCAAATAACTGCATGTATCCATTTGCTTATGCAGTGGTGGAACAAGAAAACACAAAATCTTGGCACTGGTTTATAGAGTTGCTGAAGTCAGATCTTTGTATTCAAAACAACCACAGATGGACTATAATGTCTGACAAACAAAAGGGTCTAATTAATGCTGTTGAGACTCTTATGCCCGGTTGTGAACATAGATTTTGTGTTCAGCACCTATACAACAATTTCAAGGCTTCATTTAAAGGTGTTGCTCTGAAAAGCATCTTGTGGAGGGCTGCCAGGTCTACAATAGTTGTTGATTTTCATTCTGCCATGACTGAACTAGAAAAAAAGGGATAAACAAGCATTTGACTGGTTAGTTAAAAAACCTGCAGCACAATGGTCTAAGTCACATTGTGGTTTCCAAGCTAAAAGTGACATTTTGTTGAACAACCTGAGTGAGAGTTGTAACTCTTTAATTCTGAGAGCTAGAAGTAGTCCTATAGTTCATATGCTTGAAACTATTAGGATGATACTCATGAAGAAAATGTATATGAGGAGGGACCAAATGATGAATTATAATGGAGTTATATGCCCCAAAATTGTGAAGTTGTTGGAAGAACTCAAAAAAAGGTCCATGGATTTCATTGCAAACTGGAATGGGGTTCATGAGTTTAAGGTAGAAGGCCTTATGGAAACAAGTTTAAGGTGCATATTGGAGAAAGAACATGTTCATGCAGAAAATGGGAGCTTACAGGGATACCATGTGAACATGCAATTAGTGGCTTGTTTTTTTTGGGACATGATCCAGAGGATTATGTGGATAGTTGGTACTCAAAATAGGCCTTTTTGAGGGCCTACTCAACAATGATGGGGGCATTAAGTCCACCTGATGAATGACCACATGTTGATGTGCATCCTCTACAACCTCCTCCACATTGTAAGATGTCTGATAGGCAAAAAAAAACAACAGGAGAAAAACCCCTAATGAGGTACAAGATAAGCTTAAACAAAAGAAGGAAGCTAAAGTAAAACTCAGTAAAAAAGGGATCACTGTGAAATATTCTTTATGCCACAAGGAGAACCACAATATGAGAGGGTGCCCACTGAAAAAGCTCAACCATTCATCTCAACAGGAGCAGGTAGCTACAATTGAGGCAACAAATAATGAGCAGGTAAGTAGTAACTACTTCAGCCTATTTCTTTGTAATTATTTATCTATTTGTTTACTTTATAAAGTGTGTGAATGTTTGAATGTCTAAATGTAGGAAAAAAGGAGAAATATATCTGATGGGGAAAATGTACAATCTCAAGAGTCTTTCATACTTCAGAGTCATGGTACACAAGTCTCACATTCCCGGGTATTATATTATATTACCTCATGTGTTATAAATATTTTTCTGAAAAACCATTCATTGAATATTTATGTATTTTCATTGTAGCAGAGTAGTAATATTCCTATATCAAGCAGTGGGACTATGAAAACTCTTGGATTAAACAAGCAAAAATTCCAGGTAAACATTTATGAAGGTTTTAGTTTAAATTTTTATTTTTTGTTTATTTTTATACACTTGCTTTCCTTGTTTAGGTGAAAAGGCTTGTTCCTGAAAAAATGAAAAACCAGAAGAAGACATTATGGAGGCCACCTGGGGTATTTCATGGAGCTACTTTTTCCAACCAAAAAGGAACATCATCCAAGAATCAAAATGTGCAGGGGACACAATAACCAATCATGTTTGGGATTGTTTTGGGAAATTTAGGGATCTTTGATTGTAGTTGGCATGTTATATGTACTTTTGAGACTTTAGTTGGATGTTAATGTATTGATATGAAATACTTCTGCACTTTCTTGTGGATTGGACCATTGAAACTCTTATGAATGAAAACACTTGATGTTTTGCTAATGATATAAAATTTTTGCACTTCCATGTGTTGTAGTATTCTGCACTTCTTGTTTTCTGTTTTGGTTTATTGCAAGAGTGCTTGTGTGGTTGAGGTGTGTTTAGTTTTGTTTACTGTGTGAACTAGGGGAATGATATGCTCAGTGGCTGAGGTGCTTTAGTTGGTTTACTGTGTGAACTAGGGGAATGATATTGCAAGAGTTTTGTTGTTTAGTCAAGATTTTTTGCTGTTAACCTTCAGAGTTGATAAGCCAAGAGTTCTTAATGGTTGTTTAGTTTTGTTGTTGGTTTGGTGGCTTAGGTGTCAATGCAATCACAATTTTCAGGAAAGAAAGTGATAGTATATCTGCAACTACAAAATAGAAAGATCCCATCACTACTATAAAACAGAAGCAACTATAAAACAGAAGGAACACACATGTCAATTGAAATCAAATCCCAAATTCACATTACAATAAATATTGTTCACAACTGCAAAGGATCCCATCACTACTACATTGCAACACACTGAATAAAAATCCAAGAAAACAGAAGTACCATGAACAAACTACTACATTAGACTACACCTTACAATAAATTAGGACACATGAAAAAAAAGCGCTATGAACAAACATCGCTCCCTAAATCTCTTGCTCTTTATAGTTGCTTCAAGTTTCTCAACCTTTACCAACATTTGTTTTTGTTCCACTTCAAGATCATGAATATCTGCTTGGAGCATCTCAGCCTCAGCTTCAAACTTATTTGCTCGTCTCAACAGCCCGGGAATGATTTGGCAAGCCCTAGGACAAAGTGGTTTCTCAATCCACACAAAATAAGGGCAACCTCCTTCCTTCTACATGATTAAAAATCTCCTTCACATGAAAATTTAATCTTCTTCAACTGCAAATCAACTTTTAACAAATTATGGTTTCAAAATTCATTTACATATTTTTATCTGCACACAAAACAGAGAGAAAGCATGAAGGGTGTAAGCAGAAGATTGATTCACATCTCGGTTTCATCTATATACACCATGATTCATATACACCCATCTCCATTTCATTTATATGCACCCATTCAGATACACCATGTCCAACACCAATATCGATTTCACCCAAATTAAAAAAATTAGGGTTTTAAAATTTGAAGAACACACCTTAAATTTTTCACATGAAATATATCTTCTTCCAGGATTGATGTCGCTCCATGATGTTCTCGTCACCACCTTCTTCCCACAGCGGCAGAAACGTTCCACATTGAATTCGGCGGTTTGTCGCCACTCCATTGTATCTGCAGGGACCGGGAGAAATTGAAAGCGAAGGCAAAATGAAGAGAAGGCAAAGTCTCGATTTTTATTCTTTCTTTTTGATTTTGTATTTAATTTTTTTTAAAGTTACCAAAACACCCCTTTATTTCAAATTTCCGGCGATCCGACACGTTGGGGTTGTTATTTACCAAACCCGTGTAGTTCAGGTTGCTATTTATCAAAATAAAAAGATTAGGTTGCATTTTCACAAACCATGCAAAGTTCAGGTTGGTCTAAATTTTTTTCCCAACAATGGAGAATAACACACACACATACCCAAACACACAACAACACATATCTAATTAACAATATAATACTACCTCCCCTGCAACTTGCGAGCACACCGCTACAACCACTTGAACCAGAAATCGAGTCAAATCCCACAACGAGCCAAACTCAACAATCTCTAACAAAAGAGAGCAGTAGATCTAAGCCCGAAACCTGAAAACTTCACCCTACTCAAGCGGCTAGTCAGATCTGGCAAAGAGACATGTCTATGCCCATATTTGAGCTCTTGCAGTCTTCAATCGAGAGTGAAAAGGACGCCAAGAGATGGACTCGAAAAGCCACTCGGAGGAGCCGACGCCTATACCGAGTGAGGTCCAACACGCAAAAACTAAAATATTTTATATCAACGCATTATTTTATTTTCTGTTTCATTGAGATAAATCTCGATCAAACACACAAAAAAAAACTAAAATATTTCATATCAAATTGCTCTAAATCCAGGGGCGGAGCCACCCCAAAGGCTGGGGTGGGCTCCAGCCCGGTCTAATTTTTCGACTATGCCATATTTATACTGATAAAAAAATATTTTAGCATACGTTACATTATATTAGCCCAATATCAATTTTATTTTAGCAAAAAATAAGTTAATTTTTTTTTTTTACATTAAATCAATGAATCATATATTTAAACAGGATTTAAGTTTCTTTCCACTTTTCTTTTTAGATGATTACGCCTCTTAATATCATTCTTGTATTTTTTTTTCTTATTTGATTAAAAAGATTTTATATGAATTAATCAATCAATTCCTTATTTTTTAAACAAGAAAAGGTATAAAGTCTACGCGTGCGGATGAAAATTTCATACTAATTTGAATCCTTACTTTTTTTAATTATAAAAAATGTAGGCAAAATTAAGTTGTTGACTTTATGGTAATTGGTGTCTTATTGGAAGTTAAATTTGTCTGCATATAGAATAGGACAATCATTTTTTTTTAAACGATAGGATAGAACAATCATTTTTTTAAATGATAGATTATAATTAAATAAACACAAATATTTACAGACTAGGACAACCAACTAGCTGAATCAATCAACTATTAAACTAAAACTAGCGGAGGACTACTCAACGATGTACTATTGCTCCAAAGTATACTAGAGTCGCAACCCCAAACTAGGACACAAATAATGGAGAATAACACACCCACATACCCAAACACACAACAAAACCAAACAACAACACAAAAACACACACCTATTTAACAATAGAATACTACCTCCCCTGCAACTTGCGAGCACACCGCTTCAACCACTTGAACTAGAACTCGAGTCAAATCCCATGTTTGTCCCATTTTTGTTACGTTTTTCGTGTCTATTTTCTCGTTCTTTTTCCCCCATTTTGAGTCATTTATGTGGTTTTAGAGTCGTTTTGTCGTTTATTTTGTATGTCGCATCTTTGTGAGTATTTAGGTGTTTTTCGTGTGTTTTTCCAGTTTCCTTCGTTTTTCTTTCATTTTTTGATGTGCAGGTTGAAATCCTCGGGAGAACCGGATTTCCAGCAAAAATTGGCCATGCAAGTGTAATTATTTAGAGCGTTTCGTTAACGACACACAGGAAAAATCGAAATCAAATTCCGATATCACACGAGCTCGAATGGGCCCGAAACATTAAGACAAGGAAGCTGCTCGGACCCGCCGCGCCAGGCCTTCGCACCGCGATGCCCGACACGGGCCTTCAGAAGATGTTGCTTCGCCTACCACACCGTGCTGTCCGTCGCGCCGCGGCATTGCAGATCCCTCGCGCCGCGCCACAGCTCGCGGGGACCGTCACGCGTCGATAGAGGCACAACACCAGCAGCTCCTTCGCGCCGTGGAATGCTCTCGCGCCGCGGAAGCCTCCTCCCTCGCGCCGTGAAGACCACTCCTGCCACGCCGCGCAGAACCCCCGCGCCGCGGCCATGCCTCGCGTCGCGGCAATGCCCCTCCTCGCGCCGTGATGCCATGTCCCGCGCCGTGGCCCATTTTGATGAGTATATAAGCGCGTTCGGGATTTTGATCAAGGATTATTCTCCCTTCTGGGGTGAAAACCCTAGGGTCGGGAAAAACGACAGAATACTCCCTCCTTTTCTTCTTCTTCGTTGTTCTTTTTCTTTTCACCTTTATTTTCTAATTTTTCTTCTTCTTCTTCTTAGCTATCAAGGATTAAGCTTGTAATTCAGATTCAACACTGGGATTTGAGATTATTTGTAAGTTTCTTTTCTCTCTTGTTTAATTCATGAAGAATCGTTGAATTGGGAGAAATGAATTATTGTGTTGAATTTATTTTACGTAGCTAATTTCTTTCTGCTAGGGATAGGGGATGACTGTTCTTGATTAATTTCATTATTATTGGGCTTTAATCTGTTCATGCTTGTGCGAGTTGCTTTAATTAGGGTTAATTAATTCTTGCTTGATAACTTGATATAATCGAAGGGTGACACTTCGATCTTGCAATTGGTATCAATTGAATGTTAATTTGTCGAGTTAGGGTTTGTTGATTCTATATGATTAGTTGATTAAACACCTTTTAATTGAATTAACGACTTTTAGAACCGAAAGGGGAGAAGTCGTAGACCTAGGCTCGCATGAGATAGATGATTTCGTGACTGAATAGTCTATAGGTTTTGGATTGAAATACGTACTTGTCGATAACCCATCTCTTGTTACGAAAAGTATTGAGACTGGGATAATTGACATGTGTTGTATGCTCGAGCTTGTTCGTCTATGTTCAATCCCTTGTTACGAAAAGTTATTGGGAGCGAACCGCTAGATGTTTAAGCGAGAGTGTCAATCTCGAACCGAACAATTGATTGCCCGGTTTGCTAAGAACTTGAATAAATTATCCCCGATTCCCTAGCTTCTTTATCGCTTTCTAGTTCGTATATTTAGGTAGATTACTGCTTTTTATTATTTCTTAGCTAGTAATTATTCAAACCCTTTATCTGATTAGAGTGTTTAGGATTTTATTTTCTTTTTCTGTGTAATCGATACCAAAGCTAAATTCCGAACTGCCTTCCTCGTGAGATCGACCCGGGGAACGAATCTTTTGATTCGGTACTCGGTAAAATATAACAATTTGTACACAACATCCCACACCGAGCCAAACTCAACAATCTCTAACAAAAGAGAGCAATAGATCTAAGCTCGAGGCCTAAAAACTTCACCTTACTCAAGCGGCTAGTCAGATCTGGCGAAGAGACACGTCTTAGCCCAGATTTGAGCTCCTGCAGTCTTCAATCGAGAGTGAAACGAACGCCAAGGGATGGACTCGAAAAGCCACCCTGAGGAGCCGACGCCTATACTGAGTGAGGGTCCAACACGCAAAAACTAAAATATTTTATATCAACACATGGTATAAAAACCTTTTTATTTTAGTTTCTGTTTCATTGAGATAAATCTCGATCAAACACACAAAAAAAACTAAAATATTTCATATCAAATTGCTCTAAACCTAGGGGCGGAGCCACCCCAAAGGCTAGGGTGGGCTCCAAACCAGTCTAATTTTTCGACTATGCCATATTTATACTGATAAAAATATATTTTAGCATACGTTACATTATATTAGCCCAATATTATTCTTATTTTAGCAAAAAATAAGTTAATTTTTTTTTTACATTAAATCAATGAATCATTATTTAAACATGATTTAAGTTTCTTTCCACTTTTCTTTTTAGATGATTATGCCTCTTATATGTCATTCTTGTGTTTTTTTTCTTATTTGATTAAATATATTTTATATGAATAATTTTATTCAAAAAATTTGATTCAGTTAAACTTTATTAGAATACTTAGTATGTAACTGAACTTATAATTTTTATAATCAAGTTATATTTTCACTGAATTATTAAATAAATGATAATTGATTAGATGAAATTTACTATTAAATATCATGTATTTATCTGGAAAATTCAATGAATAACATAGGTACTTTAAATGACATGGTATATAACAAGAATGACGGGGACTATTACACCGTTTTATAGTAGTTTTTTGAATAATTTATGGTTTTCTTAATCATAACAAGAGATGGACTCGAAAAGCCACTCGGAGGGGCTAGGTTATTTATTTAAAAAAAAAACAAGTGGACAAAAAAAAAAGGACTGGACCAAAATAAAAACGATGTATTCTATGAATACGTTTTTCTAATAACATTTTATTAGTAAAACGTATTCATATAATATATTTTCTATTTAATTTTGTAAAATTTTAAAAATATTTATTTCCTTTGAAAAAGAGTCGAATTGAATAAAAATTAATAATTATAAACTGTATTTCACAAATACGTTTTTTAAAACCCTAAAATTGATTTTTAGGGTTTTAAAAAATGAATTTTTGTAATACGTTATTAATTTTAAAAAAAAATCTTTTAAACCGTATATTAGGAATACATTTTTTAATTAACTAAAAAAACATTCATTAAAAGGAGCGTTTTCAATAAAACACATCACATATAAAAATATTAAAAAACATATAATTATAATACATTTTTAAATGCAATTTATAAAAAAAATAAATAAATAAAAACGTATTCTATGAATACGTTTTACAATTAAATATGTATAAAACGTATTCTAGTAATACGCTTTACAATTAAATAAAAAAAATTCTTCTTCTTCTCCATTTCACTTGCGCGAACGTTAGAGCAGAGAGAGCGAGAGACCTTCGGGAAGGAAAAAAAAAAAAAAAAATCGATCCAATCGCCACCACGACCCAAACCGACAACAACAACACGAACCTCATTTCCGGTTAATTCATTCGCACGAGGTATATTGGCTTATCTCAATTTTTGACATTGCTTGGAGTTGTTTGGAGATTGAGAATTGTTATAGTATGATTGAATGTGGTGGTGTTTGAAGATTGGTAATTGTTAATTGTTGTAGTAATTTTTACCGGAGTGGAATCAAAAGATTCGAACATCGGGTCATGTCTCAAGGAAGGTCAGCCGGATTAAATTGTGCAAATAATCAGTCACAGAAACAAAAAATAATCCTAAACAATCTAATTCAATTGGTTGGTTTTGATTATCAATTACGAGATTAACTACGAATGATTCTCAAACAAGGCAATTCCGATCTCACAGCACAAAGCACAATTCAAATAATGATAAAAGGGACTAGGACGTCGGGGACAATCGTTTCCAGTTCTCAATACATTAAACGCTATCGATCACTCGGCTAAAGAACTCGAAAAACTAACTCATTTAGAGATTCATTCTCAATAACTCATGAAACAAGAGAATAAACATAAACGAACAATTATCGAATCAATTAGCACATAGACAATACGTTCCCGAACAGGTCTATTCTAAACGAGCCTAGATCGATCGATTCCTCCCCTTTCAGTTCTAAAATCGATTGAATAGATTAAGATGGTGATCAATCATCCAACCCTAGGTTTAACATAGCTCGTATAGATTGAGCAATTCAACAATCACAAACGAAATCGAACCGGAATAATTATCCCCTAGCCCTAGATACGAATTTAGCCACTCATTGCAATTTCAACACAACAATTCATAATTAAGCAAGCCTTCAAATCCATACACAAAATGAAAAGAAATGCTTACGATTAATCGTGAATCCAATGTCGAAAAACAACGAACAATCCAAATCCACAAGTCCAATCTTGGAGTTTTCACTATCCAAGATTGAATCCCAATCGAAACTAAGTGAAAGATGAGTTTCAAAAGTGAAAAACGAAAATACAAGTGTTCAGAATGCTTAACAATAACCCTAGGATCGAAATATATCATTCTCCAATTCAAAATCTATGAAAATCGTGCCTGGTGTAAAACAGACCTTAGCGGCGCTAAGGTGCCTTAGCGCCGCTAAGGCATCTTGGTTGTTCGCCCCAGCCCTCGGTAAGAAAGGTAGCGCCGCTAGCCTTATTAACCTTAGCGGCGCTAAGACCCTGGGATGGCCAAAAGTTGCTTTCCTTCGGCTCGCGTTGTTCGGGTACTGCCCGAGCTGAAAACCCGACCTCTGCATGTTTTTTGCATGAACGGGCATGGAGTACCTGGTAACTGGGATAACCTGAAATCACTAAAACCGGACAAACACGAAAAACAAGATAAAAATAGGAGAAAAGACAAAGAAAACACGAAACACGACTAAATAACACTAAAACACGAGAAACGACTAGACGGACCGGTTACACTTAGGAAAACAACCTAAAACGGGGGAAAATACACACAAAACATAAACAAAAATAGAAACAAAAATGGGATAAACATTAATTGTTTATCGATTATGTGTGTATGTTGAATTGGAGATTTGAATTTTGTTGTAAATTGTCAATTGTGTATTGGTTGGTTGTTGTTGGGATTAGGGTTTTTGAAATTCGGGTTAGAATTAGGGATTTCAATTTATTCGAAATATAGATGAATTGTATATTATTGTTGGATTATGGGTATTAGGGTTTTGAAGGATTTCGATTGAGAATATTTTTTTTTTGTTTTTTTTGTTGGAGTAAAAAATGGGTTTAAAGAATAATTGAATTTTTTGGGTGTTGGATTAGACATTATGTTTTTTTTTTAATTTGGAAGAATTGAAAGTTTTTTTTGCAACAGGTATAAATGGCGTATTGCGGTCCATATTTTGTTAATTTGTATTGGCAATGTGCGAATGAACAGTTTGTTTCATTTATAGATCGTCCGGATGGTTCATTTGTTATTACGGGGAGGATATCATATGAAGAATTTGTACAGATGATTAATGAAAATTGTCGGTTTGGAGAAGGTTGGACAATTCAACATATTACTTTAATGTTTTGTCAACCCGATGGTTCGTGGAATGCCGGAAGACTCCATAACGATAGTGCTCTTCAGTGGATTTATTTCTCTCCTCCTATGTCCATTGTGTATTTGCATTTATCGTTGGAGGCAATTACACCGGTTACACAGTTTGAGGATTTTACTCCTTATTACGGGGGAGAGGATGATGTTGAGGGCACGTCGACTTCTCATCTACATAATTTTGGAGAAGGGACAAGCTCACAATGGGCAAATGAGGACGGGGAAGAAAGTGACGAAGATTTTATTCTCGGCGAAGATGATTTCACAGACGAGACCTCAGAAACCGAATCAGATAGATCGGTAAATGAGAAGAGTGAAGCTGAGTTCATTGAAGAAGAATACCCCTTTCCTAGTGATGGTCGGCACGTATACCGCGAGATGGGTGAATAGGAGCCGTCCAGGATAGATGAGAACGAGTATGCTATTCCACGCTGAAACGACGACATTGAGACCATACGTTTGGGTATAGTTTTTAGGAGCAAGCAAGAAGCCCAAACGGCTCTAATGGCTTGGAATGTCGATAGGTTGCGGGAGATTCGGATAAATGATTCAAATCAAAGTCATACAAAGTGGTCTGCAGATCTAATGAAGATCCGCCTTGTGTGTGAAAGGCTCGGGTGACTAAGTGCACACGGGTTCATGATTTGTGGGAACTAACTGAATGGACCGATAGACACACTTGTATGCAACGGGTCGGGAGAAATGACCACAGAAATGTAACAGCCCAAATGATTTCAAATCTCATTCGTAATAAGATTCGAATGAAAGTGGAGTACGGTGTCGGCATAATCCAGGCTGATGTGAAACAGTGCTGAAAAGTGGATGTGAGCTACAAAAAGGCGTGGCACGGAAGGAAAAAAGCCATAGAGAGTGTGTATATGGCACTTGGGAATCGAACTTCGCAGAACTCCATCAGTAAGCAAAAATTAATTACAAATATATGTGTTGTTTGTCTGTCACTATGTTTATCTATTTATTATGAAACTGTTTTGTGATGTGCAGGTACTTTGCCGCGCTTCAGAGAACGAATCTCTCCACAGTTGTAGAGTGGGAATGGCAAGGTGGGGAAATGGCGCGACACCTTCGAGACAGACAATTCAAATTTGTATTCTGGGCGTTTGGTCCCGCCATTCAAACTTTCCAAATGTGCCCGCCGGTTATTAGCGTCGATGGCACACATTTGCGTGAATCCTACAAGGGAAAATTGCTTGTGGCCATAACACAGGCTGCGAATAAGCGGTTATTGCCAATCGCGTATGCGCTTGTCGATGAAGAAAGCATGGACAGTTGGTCATTTTTCCTTAGGAATCTGCGGCAATATGTAGTCTTCCAGAGACGGATCTGCGTTCTTTCTGACAGTGATGCGGGCCTACTCACTGCCATTGAATCATTAACAGATTGGCAAGAACCCGTTGCGTATCACCGGATTTGCCTTCGACACCTTCAAAGCAACGTGGTGACTAAGTTCAGGAGTAAGAAAATTCGGACTTGGTGTTGGGAATTGGGTTCGCAATTGTCGGAGCGAAAGTTTCGAGAGACAGAACAACGACTGTTGGCATTGGATTCCGAAGCACACAATTACCTTTTTCAAATTCCTATGAACAAGTAGACCCTGTTTAAAGATAAAGGACGTAGATGGGGCACATTGACAACGAATATGTCGGAGAGTTACAACAACGTCTTGAAAGGGGTTAGGTTCCTGCCGTGCAGAGCTTTGGTAAACGCCACATTTCATAAAACTGAATTTTGTTTCAACAGGAACAAAACAAATCCACCAGATGCAGGAGTCCCATTGCTATATTATATTTAAATCAACTCCTATATTATATTTTGTTAAAACTCTGAAATAATTTTCCAAATATAAAATTGTGTTCACGAGTGCGTTTGGCTTGACTTCATAATTGCACATGCAGTGGTGTAATTTAGATTGCATCATTACGTATTTATTCCCCATGTTATGAAGATATAATGCAACATATTCTTAATCATTGTTTTAATATAATGATTTGAATTAATTGCATCAAAATTTTTCGGCTTTGATTGATTAGAGCATCTCTAATGCTCCATTTTGAACATTAATTAAATTTGAACACATGTCAAATGATGAATAGAATGTAAATCCATGTAATATGAATGTCAAAAGAGAAGACTTTAATTTGGAATGCAGATCTCTAATGCATCCCTTTCAAAAGTTTAAAATATGTTAGATTTTCTATGAATTGGCTTTCAAACACTCTTTGGAAAATTAGAAAATGGGCTTCACACTTTGGATATTTATTATCTCCATGTCAGCATAAAAGAGTCCATAAAATTATGAATTGAAGAATAATTTTTGTAATTACTTTATAATTTGATGATGCGGCTAACATTTTATTAAGTTAACATCACACATTGGAGATGCTCTTACTATTCTTCTTAAACGAGCCAATTTATTGAACCAAAATTGTGTTTTTGTGTAATTTTTTGTTTATGTTATTAGGATTTTTTTTTTCTTACATATCATGAATGACTCTTTTTTTCTTACTAGTGACTACTTTGCTATTAGTGTAATTAAGAGGGATATATTTTGTTAAAGAATTGTACTTGTAATCATTTTTCGGTCAATTAAATGAATTATACATATACATGATGATGTCACTGTTACGCACGTGACATTCATCGATCAATGAATAGACAAATCTGAACACTGTTACATGCATCTCATAAATTATTGCATTTCGTTGGCAGGTAGGATTTGCAGGGTAGTTTATTGATTTTTAGGGTTTTAAAAAATAGATTTATTTAATACATTTTTAATTCATAAAATTTAAATTTAAAAAAATATTTTAAACCGTATATTATAATTACGTTTTTAATTAACTAAAAAATATAAAAAAATATTAGAAAAAGTGTAATTATTATACGTTTTTAAATGTATTTTAAAAAAATAAATAAATAAAAACGTATTTTATAAATACGTTTTACAATTAAATAGGTATAAAACGTATTCTATGAATACGTTTAACAATTGAATAAAAAAACAAATTTTCTTCTTCTTCCCCATTTCATTTGCGCGACTTCATTCAGTTTTCTTCAGAAAAATTGCGAGAGCTTATCGAAAAAAAAAAAAAAAAAAAAAATCGATCCAATCGCCACCCCGACGTGAATCGACAATAACAACACGAACCTCATTTCCGGTTAAGTCATTCGCACGAGGTATATTGGCTTATCTCAACTTTTGACATTGTTGAAATTGTTTGAAAATTGGTAATCGTTATAGTATGTTTGAATGTGGTGGTGTTTGAAGATTGTGAATTGTTAATTGTTTATCGATTATGTGTGTATGTTGAATTGGTGATTAGAATTTTGTTCTAAATTGTCAATTGTTTATTAGTTGATTGTTGTTGGGCTTAGGGTTTTTTGAAATTAGGGATAAAATTAGAATTAGGGCTTTCAATTTATTCGAAATATAGGTGAATTGTATGTTATTGTTGGATTATGGGTATTAGGGTTTTGGAGGATTAATCGATTGAGAATATTTTTTTTGGTTTTTTCATTAGAGTAAAAAGATGGGTTTAAAGAATAATTGAATTTTTTGGGTGTTGGATTACACATTATGTGTTGTTGTAATTGGAAAGAATTGAAAGTTTTTGTTTGCAACAGGTATAAATGGCGTATTGTGGTCCGTATTTTGTTAATTTGTATTGGCGATGTGCGAGGGAACAGTTAAGAGATTTTGTTTCATTTATGGATAGTCCAGATGGTTCATTTGTTATTACGGGGAGGATATCATATGAGCAATTGGTATAAATAATTAATGAAAATTGTCGGTTTGGAGAAGGTTGGACAATTCAAGCGATTACTTTAATGTTTCGTCAACTCGACGGTTCGTGGACTGTCGAAAGACTCGATAACGATAGTGCTCTTGAGTGAATTTATTTATCTCCTTCTATGTCCGTTGTGTATTTGCATTTATCGTTGGATGCAATTACACCGGTCACACAATTTGAGGATTTTACTCCTTATTACGGGGGAATGAATGAGGGCACGTCGACTTCTCATCTACGTAATTTTGGAGAAGGGACAAGCTCACCAATTAGAGAAAGGGCAAATGAGGACGGGGAAGAAAGTGACGAAGAGTTCGCACTCGGTGAATATGATTTCATAGATGAGACCTCAGAAACCGAATCAGATAGATCGGTGAATGAGGAGAGTGAAGCCGAGTTCATTGAAGAAGAACACCCCTTTCGTAGTGGTGGTCGTCACGTATACCGCGAGATGGGTGAATGGGAGCAGTCCAGGATAGATGAGGACGAGTATGTTATTCCCCCCTGGAATGGCGACATTGAGACCATTTGTTTGAGTATAGTTTTTCGGAGCAAGCAAGAAGCCCAAATGGCTTTAATGGGTTGGAACGTCGATAGGTTGCGGGAGATTCAGGTAAATGATTCAAATCAAAAGTCATACAAAGTGGTCTGCAGATCTAGTGAAAATCCGCCTTGTGTGTGGAAGGCTCGGGTGACTAAGTCCAGGCGGGTTCATGAAATGTGGGAACTAACTGAATGGATTGATAGACACACTTGTATGCAATCGGTCGAGAAAAATGACCACATAAATGTAATCGCCAAAATGATTTCAAATCTCATTCGTAATAAGATTTGAAAGAAAGTGGAGTACGGCGTCGACATGATCCAGGCTGATTTGAAACAGTGTTGGAAACTGGATGTCAGCTACAAGAAGGCATGGCACGGAACGAGAAAAGCCATCAAGAGTGTGTATGACACTTGGGAATCGAACTTTGCAGAACTCCCTCAGTAAGCAAAAATTAATTACAAATATATATGTTGTTTGTCTGTCGCTATGTTTATCTATTTATTATGAAACCGTTTTGTAATGTGTAGGTATTTTGCGCGTTTCAAAGAACGAATCCCTACACAGTTGTAGAGTGGGAATGGCAGGGTGGGGAAATGGCGCGACAACTTCGAGACAGACAATTCAAATTTGTATTCTGAGTGTTTGGTCCCGCCATTCAAACTTTTCAAATGTATCCGCCGGTTATTAGCGTCGATGGCACACATTTGCGTGGATCGCACAAAGGAAAATTGCTTGTGGCCACGGCACAGACTGCGAATAAGCGGCTATTGCCAGTCGCATATGCGCTTGTCGATGAAGAAAGCACGGACAGTTGGTCAATTTTCCTTAGGAATCTGCGGCAATATGTAGTCTTCCAGAGACGGATCTGCGTTCTTTCCGACAGGGATGCGGGCCTACTTAGTGCCATTGAATCATTAACAGATTGGCAAGAACCTGCTGCGTATCACCAGATTTGCCTTCGACACCTTCGAAGAAATTTGGTGACTAAGTTCAGGAGTAAGAAAAATCGGACTAGGTCTTGGGAATTGGGTTCGCAGTTGTCGGAGCGAAAGTTTCGAGAGACAGAACAACGACTGTTGGCATTGAGTTCCGAAGAACACAATTACCTTTTTCGAATTCCTTTGAGCAAGTGGGCCCTATTTAAAGATCAAGCACGCAGATAGGGCACATTGACAACGAATATGTCGGAGAGTTACAACAACGTTCTGAAAGGGGTTAGGTTCCTGCCGTGCAGAGCTTTGGTAGACGCCACATCTTATAAAACTCTAGATTTGTTTCAACAAAAACAAAACAAGTCCACGAGATGCAGGAGTCTCATTGCTAGGGAGCACTTTAACGCATTTTTGCAATTGGAGAAGACAGCCGCCACTCATAGTGTGAGAGTTAGGGACGCCGACAGCTCCATGTACGAAGTGGAAACCGGTTTACGGGCTAGTGGAAGAGGGCAAAACAAGTAAGTATATGTTTTTTTTTCTTTGTCCATGCAATTTTTTCATATTGTATATATATAAATCATTGGGGATTTATTACAGGTATAAGGTAGATTACAACAAAAAACGTTGTACTTGTCGGAAGTGCCAGACGCATAGAAAACCATGCTCTCACGCGTTAGCAGTCTGTCGTTCAGTTGGAACTGGCCCAAAACTGTTGTACAATGAGTATTTTTGGACGGAGAACTGGGTAGCTCAATTTGGCAATTGGAGTTTTGCTCCGATTGGTAATCCGGATACATGGGCGCCAGTCGAGTGGAAATTTATACCACACTAGGAGAGGATGATCTTGAAGCCTGGACCCGGTCGCGTGCAAACGAGACGATATCGCATGCAAATGGATCTTCGGGCACGCCGCAGGAGGGATAGGGGACAGTGCTCTAGATGCGGAGATCCAAATCATGTTGTGGATGAGTGTCCGTCTTCACATCCTCGCACCGATAGGTCTAGACTTCGTGATGAGTGGGAAAACTAGATTTGTTAGTGTTTATTCGGATTTGTTTGGAGAGTTCATTTGGATTTGGTTGGATTATTTGAATTTTTTTGGATGATTTGTTTGGAATTGTTTGGATGGTATTTACTGTAATTTTGGTTTGGATAGTATTTTAGTTTAGATTGTGTATTTCGATTAGTTTTGTTGTTTGGATTGTTAGAACAGCTTTTTTGGGGTGTTACAATGGAAAAAACTTGGATTTTTTTTTTATCCCAGTACAAAACGTATTTTAGAAATACGTTTTATAAATAACTAACTTTAAAACGTATTACCAAAATACGTTTTATAAATACATAAATGTAAAACGTATTTATATAATACGTTTTTTAAAAAATTTTAAATTATATATTTTATGGTTTATAATAATATAATATATGATATTTATTATATTATATAGTATATTGTTATATAACATATATATGGTATAATCTAGTATATAGTATATAACATATAACATATAACATATAGTATATAGTATATAGTATATAATATATAACATATAGTATATAGTATATAACATATAACATATAGTATATAGTATATGATATATAACATATAACATATAGTATATAGTATATAGTATATAACATATAACATATGTTATATACTATATGTTATATGCTATATGTATATAGGATATAGTATATAACATATAACATATAACATATAACATATAACATATAGTATATAGTATATAGTATATAATATATAACATATAGTATATAGTATATAACATATAACATATAGTATATAGTATATGATATATAACATATAACATATAGTATATAGTATATAGTATATAACATATAACATATGTTATATACTATATGTTATATGCTATATGTATATAGGATATAGTATATAACATATAACATATAACATATAACATATAACATATAGTATATAGTATATAGTATATAGTATATACTTTATAGTTTATATGTTATATGTTTTATAGTTTATATGTTATGCTTTATAATTTACGGTTTTGCTATGGAGCCAACCTTCTATATACAACAAATAAACCTACTATATTAATAAAATTATATTAGTGTTATTTAATTAATCAGAGAATATGGTAGGTTTACTTGTTGTATATAGAGGGTTGGCTCCACTATGGAGCTGGCTCCATAGCAAAACCGTTATAATTTATATGTTTATGGTTTATATGGTTTATATGTTTATATGTTATAGTTTATATATTATATTTTATAGTTTATAGTTTATATGTTATACTTTATAGTTTATATGTTATACTTATATAGTTTATATTTTTATAGTTTATATAGTTTATATGTTTATATGTTATAGTTTATAATTTATATAGTTTATATGTTTATGTGTTATAATTTATAGTTTATAGTTTATATGGTTTATATGTTTATATGTTATCGTTTATAGTTTATATGTTATACTTTATAATTTATATGTTATATACTCTGTTATAATATATGATATAATATATACTATATAATATTATACTATAAATAATATATACTATATACTATATAATATATATTGTATAATATATATACTATATAATATATACTATCTATGTTATATACTATATAATATATAGTATGTTATATACTATGTTATATACTATATAAAATATATTGTATACTATATAATATATATACTATATACTATATACTATGTACTATATGTTAAATTATATTATATATGTATATACAATATATTAAAAATACTATATACTATAAAAAAGATCTTGATGTTGAAGGATAAGAATAAAATTTGCGCAATAATAAATGCGATAGCTTAGCGGCCTAATGGTAACGATGTGCCCCAGAGATAACGGACTCACTCAAACTCGGTACGAGTCCCGAATCTAGGATCCTCTGACCATTTTTTTACATATATAAAACGGATTCAACGAATCCGTTTTTCAAATAATTAAAGTCGAATCCGTTTTTTAAATAAATATAACCAAAAAAATTCCTTCTTCTTCCCCTACGCGAACAGAAACACAGAGAGCAGAAGAGGAGAAGAGACAAAG
>BKCP01011626.1:825308-868304 GCA_008636005.1 Striga asiatica | reverse complement strand
TNTNNGATTTGAAGGTGTTCGATAAAATGCCTCAAAGGGATTGTTGTACATATTGTGAATTTGTGATGATTGTGATGAAGTGAATTTAGTTGTGAATTTATATAATATGTTTAGGGATTATTTTGTCGGAAGTTGAATTGTTGGAGTCAAATTGTCGATTAGAGATTATTTTTGAATTATTGTGTATATGATTTTTGAATTTGTGAATTTATTGTTTATTTCATTTATTTGTGTTTTTGTGATTTTTTTTTTTTTTTGTGAATATGATTGTATTATTGTAATTTAATTAATTCTTGTTTTTTTTTGTAGTACGTAGTATATAATGATTTTTTTTTGGCAGAAAATGGCATCTTCGTCGTCCTCACAACCGCAGCGCTACAATGTACATCCCGGTCTGAGGGATCCGTCCGTTCTATATCTTCAGTACTGTCACCGGTAGAGTGCACTATTCGAAGATATAGACGGATGTCGTGACGGCGTCATTAAATCCCGTCGTTTCGACACTCAGTTTTGGAAGGCGTTGGATCACAAGAATCCCAGAGTTTGGGAAGCCATCGACAGGACGGGTTTTGGCCCGCTCTTTCGAATGGGCCAAGTTATAACCGACAACAGCCTCGTCACGTGTCTGGTAGAAAGGTGGAAACCGGAGACGCATACCTTCCACTTTGACTTCGGGGAGGCCACCATCACGCTGCAAGACGTACAAGTCCTTTTTGGTCTCCCGATTGATGGAGAGCCCTGTTGGGAAGAGACTAAAGATAACATACCTCTAGACTGGTAAGAAATTTGTAATGATGAGCTAGGGTTCGAGCCCTATGTTCAGGTAAATGTTTTCTTACAATTTTGTTTTTTTTTTGTTTTTAATTTTATTTATGTTTACTCAATTCATTAATTTTTAATATATATAAACCACTCTCAGAAACCCGACGAAGCGGTTCAAGACCCCAAGACTTGGGCCATTACAGGCTAGTATTTGAAGATCTATACGTTAGAAGACGAGTGCAACAAAGAGCTACCCGATGAAGAGCATATCCTCACCTACGAGGCGAGGGCGAAGGCCCTTATACAATGGTGTATCGGTGCCTTCTTCTTCCCCCACCAGAGGGGCAATGGAATGAACCTGTACTGGTTGCAGCTTTTGCACGACATCGATACGATCAAAACATACAGCTGGGGTTTGACGGTCCTGGCCGAGTGTATAGAGCGCTCTGCACGAGCGCCAAGTCTGGGGAAAACTGGATCAAGAACTGTGTCCAATTGATTCAGGTAAATTTATTTGCTTGTTATTTCAAAATTCATTTTTTTATTCTAATTTAGACTAATATCTAATAACAAATGAATATGTCGATATATGTAGGTTTGGGCATATGAATGTATCCCTCGTATTCGCCCAAGAATGAGGGATACAAACTTTGAGAGAGTCGCTGGTTGTCCCTTAGGTGGAAGGTAATAAAATTTATTTATATTTAATACTTACATTATTTCCACTGTCAAATTTTGTGATTACAAATTGTTTTTTTTTTTTACTGTAATTTTTAAGGTGGGTGGGAAAGAGGGGCACGATACATCTGGGCAAGGGAACAGCCACCACCCGGGATCAATTGACAGGGCTCACAGAGACGGATGTAAGATTATTATCACTGTGAGACTACTCGGTGACCCTGCCAAGTACGCGGTGGCCCAACCGGACAGAGACTTTCACCCACTTGCCGAGCAGGGGAAGTGCGATGTAAGTAATATATATTAGTGTTATTATTATTATTATTATTATTATTATTATTATTATTATTATTATTATTATTATTATTATTATTTTAGTTTGTTTTTCATTCTAATTGACTTTGAATTTAATTTTCAGTCTACCGCCATGGAGGGAGCTTATCACACGTTATCTAACGTTGAGCACCTATATCATACACTCCATCCAGATATGTTGGCGGCATTCCAACAGGCCAAGAGCCTTCTATACAGTTCTCTGACTGTCGGAGGCAGAGAGGTCGCACAAGGGACGTCGTCGAGCCAAGTTCTATCGCAGAAGAGCTACGTCCGATCCCAGAGGACGCAGTCACACCGGGCGAGGCATCAACCTGCTGCCAACATTGATGGAGGTAGAAGACGACGCGACCGCCAACCCGCTGCCGATACCGGGCATCAGGAAGAAGAAGAAGGTGAAAATTTTTAACTTAACACAAAAATAATTTTATTTATTTTATTTATTTATTGTGATTTTTAAAAAAATAATTTACTCAGGTGAAGAAGAACAAGAAGAAGAAGAACCTGTCACGCCCACAACATCGTCTTCTTCACGACGACCATAACGTCGGATCAGCCACCGACAGCGCAATCCTACGAATCGATACACTCCTAATTAGTTTGTGTTGTATTCAGGGAATTTTGTGAACATATTTATTTTTTTTTTATTCTGTATACTGAAGTTTGTGTTTTGAATAAATTATTGTGGTTGACCTTTTGTATATATTGTATGTTGGATTATTTTGAGAGAATTGATTCATATTAGTTGGTTGAACATGTTGTGATTTGTTGAATAGAATGAGAAATGGATCCAAAAAAAAAAATTTGCATTTTTCTGCAGAGAAAAACGTATTCTAGGAATACATTTTATGTAGAATTAGGGCAAAACTAGGGCAAAATCATTTTTTGGGAAAAATTGATTTTACAAAAAAAAACGTATTTTCATAATACGTTTTATATTTCCAAAATTATTTTCTCCATAATTTTTTTTAATAATTTTAAAATTTATTTTATTTAAAAAACATATTTCAAGAATACGTTTTAAAATTAAAAAAATCGTGAAATTAATTTTAATTAGAATACGTATTTTGGGTATACGTTTTTACTTAATTTAATTAACTTAAATTACATTAATTATGTTAAATAATTAATATTTAAGAAACCGTATTCGTGGAATACGTTCTACAATGAAAAACGTATTCCTCGAATTCGTTTTTTTAAGAAAAAACGTATTCTTTGAATACGGTCTTTTGATTTTTTTCCACTCTTTTTTTATTTCATTTTTGTCCATAGTTTTTTTTTAAAAAAAATAAATAAATAATTCAGGATTTGCAAGTTTCAACTTGCAAAACTTTCTCAATCTTTTACAGATATGCACACGAGTAGTTACATGCAGAAAAAGACAAATTTATGTTCAATAAGTTCAATTTTATATATCACATTCATTATTTAATTTTATTTGCTCACCCTGAGTGTGTGAGATTCAATTCCAGATTATCCATTTAATTTAAATCCGTTATGGATTTGATCAGTATTTATTATCCAATGGAACAGAAAACCGGAATCTTGACAACTCAAATTCATTAACCATTGCCAGAAACTAAACATGACTAGTTTTTGTCCCGTGCATTTGCACGGAAAACTATATGATACATGAAAAAATAATAAAAATTATAAATAATAGTAAAAATCATAACAAATTCATTGAAAAAAATTAAGAAAAAAAATATAAATATTCTTAAACACTTCTTTATAAAACAACGTCGTGGTTTTTTTATTGTCAAAATCTCCCTCAGCTCAAATCAAAATCTTCAAACCCCACTGACTCGTAACTCTAAAAGCGCCACGTATAATTACTCATGACTAAATGCAGAGCTCTTCAGTAGTAAGCCGACGTGCGACAGAGACTGTCTTTGACTCTTATTGATCATGTCATAGCATAGGAAAAACTTCTTTATATTGTTTGTCCATGACTCTTATTGATTGATAGAGATTGTCCTTGTTTCTTAATAAAAAAAATACCATCTAAATATAAATGAGTAAATATAATATTAATTTTTTATTTATATAAAAAATTTAAAGTAATTGATAATGAGTATAGAATTACCCTTGCGGATTCAAGTTATTTCAACGATGTTCTTTTTATATATCTAAGATTTAATTTTTTTTCTGATTTATATGAATATAAGCACATTTGACTAATTTTTATAAAATTTATTGAAAAAAGTTACTATTTTTTTGAAAAACTGATAAGATATTAAGATATTATACTTAACATAAATGTGAGATTAATTAAAATAAATCTTTTTAATTTAGTTATTAACTAATTAAATTTAACAATAAAAACCTTCTTAAATGTGAGATTAATGAGTAATTAATTAAAAAAACATGTAACTTCTTTTGGAGGGAAAGTGAAAATATTTTTATTAAATGTTTTATTAAATGGGATTAGCTAGCAATTATATATATATAGATTTTAACTTTATGAAAATACATTGTATAACTTTATGAAAGAATCTTTCTAAAAATATAAAGTTCAAAAACAATTTAACAGGCCGATCTCTGATATAGAAGAGCTTCCAAGTTGAGATTTTCTATTGGCTTTTGCACTCATTTATTGAATCATATAATGAAAACAAAAATACCGTTCAATATATCGAATCAAAAGTTCTGATTTGATATATGCCAGAAAACGACGATGGAATGAAACTAAAACAAAAACTAAAAGTTACTTAACAAATTTGANAATTACTTTTCAATCTTCAAACAATTTGATATCTATAGTTACATACTTACATTACACAATTTGAGAAAAACTAATAAAATATATGGAAAACAATATCAAAAGGAGATGCTTTTGATAATTCACATTAGAGTAATATATTGTTTGTACAAACTTATGTCATATATGGTTGAAATTATTTATAAACACACATATAAGTTCATTAATTCGATTCTACCAGTCAACACATTTTCTACCGTTGGTCAACACACATACATATACACACAGTTGGTCCAATGGTAAATTATCTGATAATTACACTGCAGTCACGAGTAAATCATAATACCACTTTTGGCCCCACTCAACTACTGTACTGACTCTGAATATTGAGCAGTGAAACTCTAAATTTAATCAAACGCTTAAACAAACTCTCAAATCTTTCCTCAATAACATGAACAATCGAACCCATCTCTCTCAACTTCATCTGCAACCCCTCGATTTCCCAACTTTCGCATTTCGACACCCGATAACCAACAACTTTACGCAACGCATCATCGAAATCTCTAAATTCAAGATTCGTACTTTTGCAATATTGCCCCTCGGATTTTTTCCTCGATTTTACGAGCTTCGAAACAAGCGACCAATTGCTCGATCTCAAATAATGCCTCTTTACACCGGCCACGCTCGAAAACAAAGTTTCGAACAATTCAAGCGTTATAAGCTCGGTTTTTTCTAGCATGCTAATGATGGCAATGGTTTCTTGAAGATCTTTGCCCTGTGCTGAAACAGAGGACTTATTCTTGAAAGTGCCGATTTTTTTTAACGAAATTCGTATCTTCTTCTTGATTGAGTTTCTTGAGGAGATCACGAAATCGAAAAGATTATTTCCCGAGTCTCGTTTTCGCCTAAGGACAAAAGCGAGGTTCGAAATGCATTCTTTTGAAAGTGAGAGTAAATCTTTCGTCGTGGCACAAATGTCGACGAGGTTGAGATAACCGTCCAAGATGTTGTCGGCTTGTTTTTCGAGAGATTTATCGACTCGGGCGAAAACTAGGCGCGTTTGGGGCAAAAGGAGTAAATCGTCCACGCAATCGTATAATTTTTCGAGGTTTTGTAATTGTGTGGCGATCGACGGTAGAGAAGTCAAGGAGATTGAATCGAGATCGGATTTTAACGTGTTGAAATGCTCGTTGAATTGAGGGATTAGAGGGTGTGATTTGGAGGGCAAGCTAGATGAACGGGCGCGGCTAAGGATTTTGGACCTCAAAGGAGTTGAAATAATCATGTTTGGTTTGTGGGAAAAGAATTTGAGGTTTTGTGGGTTTTGGGATAATTGTTTCGAATTTTTTTTGGTGGGTTTTTGTGTGTATATATATATGAATGGGGAGATATGGAATCTTTTATTAGTGAAATTTTTTTATTGCTTTGATTTGGACGTGAGATACTGTCGGGCAAGTACATCTCACGTTTGTTAATTTCCTACTTTGTTTGCAACATGAATTTATAATATTGTATTGTATGTCATGTACACAGCACAATTGAAAATTTTAGCATCAAATTTAGACATTTTTTTTTTTTTTACATGTGTAGTTCAGAGGAGCTGATAATTTAAATGCAAACAGAGGAGCTTGTAAGTTTAACTTCCTCATTTGTTTGTGTTTAATCACTCACACATTATGAGATTAAAGTTTTATGTATAGAAAAAAACTTTAATCTAATGTGTGAGTGATTAAACACACAATTGGATCTGTTCTCTCGGTAGCAGGACCTGTACAAAAACGTCGGGAATTGTCTCAATGTAAAAGTTCCGACGCTCAAGTCAGAGAACAGTTATCAAAAAGACGATAAACAATATGAATTGTATATAATTGTATTATATATTAGAGTGTTTCAAGTGTAAAAATGATCATATATCTTTATATAGGGTTGTTACCTTCTTGCCCAATATTCCCCGGTTGGGTTGCCCGAGCTACCCGTTCATATAGTTCGAGTGTCCAAACTGTTCAATTCTGTTATGTCATGTGATCATATTCGCGTGTCCTTATCTGAGTTATATTCTTTTTTAGCTATTATGTAGTGTGTTCAATTAAACTATCTCATTAGGTGATTTAATTATGCTACCAACCCAAATCTGTTTGAACCAAGTTACTCCGACCTTCAGTGGATAACCGTACCTCTTAGGTTGTACTTGCAGACTTCGCGGTCGAGTTTTCATCAGGCTAACCGAAAGTCCTAACTCAACCTATTGGCGAATTCTATTACATGTGAGGTTACCATCGACTTGGTGATTCATCGACTTTCGGATTGCTCTTTAGGTCGTACACCTTTTTATCGGTTAACTGTGGTATGATATCTCAAATCAAATCCGATTAACTGTGGTTCACTTTTTTCTGCATATTTTCGTTAAAAAATATTATACTTTAAAAAACATCATAAACTAAAGTATAACAAAATATGACATTAGATTATATACATTTTTTTATTCATGAAGATGGCCCGGCCCCGCCGGACCCGAAAACAGGATAGGGAAAAACGATCATCACAATTCACAAACCGCAAAAACCGGCATTTTTGAATCATCATATTCACGAGGACGATGAGCAAGCTCAAAGTATCCAGCTCCGAATTGGATTTCGATCGACCCAACATTGAGGATTACCTTCCTTCCGGATCCATTCAAGAGCCTCACGGCAAGCTCCGCCTGTAAATTTTGGGCCCTCCATCCTCTCTCTGTTCAAATGTACCTTTCGTTTTCATTTGCGTTTTAGTAAATCTCAACTTTTTGTGTGTATATATAGGCGTGATTTGCTCGATATTTCTCCGACTCTAACAGAGGCGGCTGGTGCCGTTGTTGATGTAAGCTCCTCGTTGATCTTCTTTTATGTTCTGTGTTTGAAGGTTAATTTGTGGGTGAAAGATTGAACGCTAGTAATCGAAAATGGTACTTCAGTACATTAGGAAAGACAATTTATCAGTTCTGATCATGGGTTTTCTCTATTTCTTGGAAAGTTGCTCTGAAACTATTAGTCTAGCTGATCTATGGCTTGAGTGGAAATAGTGAACTTCTAAATTTGAAGCATTGCACAAGTTTGGTGGAGATAATTTGTCCTTGAAGAATGGAATTGATGCGGTTTATTGTTAATTTGTGGTATTTTTATGCATCATCTCACTGTTCTTCCTGTCAGTGGCTGGGTCATGCTCAGTATTCTTGCGCTTCAGAAGCATAACCGAGTTTTGTTCTTGATGCATGACAGGACTCTTTCACAAGATGCTTCAAGTCTAATCCTCCAGAGCCATGGAACTGGAACATATACTTGTTCCCTTTGTGGTGCCTGGGAGTTTTGTCAGATATGGGTTACTTTTCCCACTGAGGTTAGTTTTTTTTTTTTTTTTTTGGCATATTGTCGGTGTTATTCGGAGAGGGTAAGCTGAATCGAGCAGACCATTGTTGATTGTTCCACCCGTAATTTAACTCTTCCCATGCTTTTCACGCATGTTATTCACCTCGAATGCAGGGTTGCGGTGCTAACAATAGGATGGATTATATTTCTCTCGTGTTATTTTCCTGTGCATTTCCTGTTGAAAGGGCATGACAGATTGAGGAAAAAATTAGAGGTATATTCAGTCAAATTTCTATGTGACTTAGTGAGAGATCATTTTATTAATTGTAGGTACAGTTACTAGTAAGTTCTTTTTTCTAATTGTCATACCTTGTAAACCAACGATTGACCATCCATAACCATCTTTTGCCCGTTTTCCTTTTCAGAGAGGTCTAGTGGAGTTGATTTGCAGCTTTTTTGTTGCATCGTGGACTGGGGTTGTCAAATACCACGGTCCACGTCCAAGCATTCGTCCGAAGCAGGTGAGACTGTGTAGTGCATGACATCATTTTAATTTTCAGTATCTTAGTTGAATCATATATTTAAAAAGTCATATTTTTTTTCTTTTAAATCCTAATGCCCTCTGCAGGTTTTTGTGGCTAATCACACGTCCATGATTGATTTCATTGTTTTAGAACAAATGACGGCATTTGCAGTGATAATGCAGAAGCATCCTGGGTGGGTTGGTAAGTTTTTTTAAGTAGAGTGGGCCTGTTAAAGTATACTATTTTTTCAGTATATTGTTTGTTAGTTTTTAAGCACAAGAAGTGTCGGGTTATGTTTCTCTATGGACTTATTCTGTTGGTTATTAAAGTATTTCTAGGCATCTTTATCTGTTGAGTTGGATTATATATCATTGGGCTTGAACTGAAGCAATGGAATGTTTGATTTGATTGTTAATCTAATGAATTATGTTTGCTTTTCACATTATGCTTAGTACATTATCAACATAGGAGATGTTGTAATGGTCTTGCCCGGTAAATGGCTTCAGTATGATTGCTAAAGTCTTATTCATTTGTTTGAGTTGGGATGTTATCAGGTGAATTTTTTCTCTTGCACTTGATTTTGCTGATGTTATCATGCTATATATCTGCTCAGGTCTATTGCAGAGCACTATTTTGGAAAGTCTAGGATGTATTTGGTTCAATCGATCAGAGGCCAAGGATCGTGAAATTGTTGCCCGAAAGTATGACTAATTTAGAATCAGAGTCCAAAGCTCAATAAGTTATTTCAGATCGAACCATTTTCTTTATTTTGGTATAATTATTTTTTTTTTATTGGTATTTTGGTTTTTTTATTTGTTTGTTTTGCAGGCTAAGGGAACATGTCCATGGGGCTGATAATAATCCTCTCCTTATATTTCCTGAAGGAACTTGTGTGAATAACCACTACACTGTGATGTTTAAGAAGGTGCCTCTCGTTCACTTGCGATTGCNAGTTGATATTGTTCCTTTTTTTTTCCTTACTGTTGTGCCCCAAAGTTTGTAATTGATGAGGTACCGCCTAGTTTTCTTATATTTTCTATTTTCTTATGTTTTTTAGGGTGCATTTGAACTTGGCTGCACAGTCTGTCCAGTTGCAATCAAGTATAACAAGATCTTTGTCGATGCATTTTGGAACAGCCGAAAGTAAGTCATGTCATATTGCTGTTTATTAGGCCAATTAATTTGTTCAGTTTGTACTACTAATTATAACTATTTCGCCACTCTGATGTGTGCTCTGAATTGGTTTCATGTGGCCCGATAGCTCATTGTGGTAGATTTTGTTGATACTTGCTGCTCTTTTACTGCCCGGGTGCCGATAAATATTGTGTTCACCATTTAAGTGCATGCTTGGATACAAAATTTTCCGAAAAAAAATCTAATCATTTTTAACCAATCACTTTTTTTAACTCAAATCTAACTCAACTTTAAATCAACCCGACTATTCTCAATATTATCAATATTATTAAATAATACCACTCAATCATTCTTTACACATTACATCAACTTTAATACACTATTCATTCACTCACGTAGTTTTAACTAACCATCAGTTCACATCATCTCTCTCCTACTTTTACATCAAATCAACTTTAATTATTTTATTTTAAATATTATTTTAATATAAACTCAAAAATTCCACTAAACCTTGTTTTTGCAGGCAGTCCTTTACAACACACTTGTTGCAGCTTATGACATCATGGGCTGTTGTTTGTGATGTGTGGTACCTGGAGCCTCAGAACCTTAAACCTGGTGAAACACCGATTGAATTTGCTGAGAGGTGCTTATCAATTCCTCAATTCATTACTTCTTATAATTTTGTAACAAAATGTACCCTAAACTAAAACAATAAAAAACTCTGTACAAAAAACGCGCCGTTTTATTACAGGGTGAGGGACATTATTTCCATGCGAGCAGGTCTTAGGAAGGTACCATGGGATGGATATTTGAAGTACTCTCGTCCCAGTCCAAAGCATCGTGAACGCAAGTAAGCTTTTTTCAACAAGAAATGATAGATTCTCAATATATTGTAGTGCTTGAGTCCATGGATTCACTATATATTTTATGAGCTGGCATTGCCTTCTTGTTAATAATATCACTAGCATGCATGTTCGGTAGAATCGTCAGATAGCTATATTTTTGGAAAAGATAGTTCCCCTTAAATTTCGTAATTTTTTGTGAATAAGCCGTTTTGTGGCTAGATATAGGTATAACTGAATGCAAAAACTCAAATTTCTATCTGACTTTCCACTTCGCATTCGCAGGCAACAAAGCTTTGCAGAATCAGTCCTCCACCACCTGGAAGAGATATAGATTCGATTATACCGTTTGTTGTTTATTGTCTTTTGTGGTTAGATAGAGAGGTCGTTTAGCTGTTTTAGGGCTAGCATGTCAAATGGTCTATGAAGTCTCAAGATTGATGATTTTGTTCATGGATTTTCCTTTTTACCTTTAATTTTTGAGTTTCTTTTCTGTATCTTGTATTTGTCGTTTATAACTTTTTATTAGTTGAACATGATTTATTGAATATTAGTGATCTTAAATTTTGACCAACAAAAAGTGCCCATGGGAACAGAACACATTTCACTTCAGAATTCGATGTTAAAAAGAGTTGCCAATTGCCATACGGTCTTATGTTGCTTGTACTTTACTTTTGAAACCTTATTTGATATAGTGATCTGCGAATGGAAAATGGCCCCACTTCCTAGGGAGATACGATGAGTTTCCGTCCAAAGAATCAGGCTGCGGTAGAGAGAAAGCTCGAGTCCAAACTGGAAAATGAAGCTGATGGAATCCAGTGTGGTGCAATTCGTTAGCAAAGTCAGTTCAATTTTTGTGTTGTTTTGTGTTGGATTATCTCTTTTCACAAGTCAAGTTTTTTGTTGAATTCTATTATTTTAAATGTAGTTAATTGTTGGTTCAATTTGGTGTTTGTATTTCTTGTTTTGCAATTACAAATTTCACAATGTCAATTTCCAGTTGTTTCACTTCAGTGTAATTTTATACGGAACCACACCATTACTTCTAATCAAGGGAGCGCCAAAACAAAGAGGGGTGAAANAAAAAAAAAAAAAAATCAGCATTAATATATTACAGGTTACACTTACAACCATAAATCTTCTTTGCAGATCATTTGCCATAAACATAATAAAGTTTCCATGGTTCTTATTGTTCTGTCATGAACAAGGGACTCAAAAATCATTATTTTTTACTCTGAATATAGTGCTCAGGAAAAGGCAGCACAAAAATAGTGTAGGGAAGCAAACTAGAAAAAGACTAAAAAATATCATCACAAGCCACTAAATGAAAATAGCCCAGCAGGTAAGTTGATTGCACAAAATTTCAGTCAAGATTTGAAATAACAGCATCAACAACTTCTTGTGTGGTACTATCTCCACCGAGATCCTTTGTCCGGTATTTACCTTCTGCAATAACGCGCTTCACAGAAGTTTCTAGTCGATCCGCGAATGAAGGAAATTGCAAGTGTCTTAGCATCATAGCTGATGAAAGGAGCAGAGCTACCGGATTTGCCTTCTTTTGCTCCAGCAATTTTTCATTCCCTACATTACCAGCAGAAGCTCCTTGCTCGAAAATAGCATGATCTGCCCCCACATTTCCTGACAAACCATCAAAAGAGGGACATGTTATTTGTAAAGTCTAGAACAAATACCATCAATGTCCAAATGTATGATGTATAATAATTATTAAGAGAGGTTTGTGTTCAGTGTTGGGAGTAAGAAATATGGAATGGGAAATATGAAAATTTATGGATGATATAAGCATAGTGACAGCATTGGAGTTAAGCCTTCTCCAGAAAGAATAAACATGCTCAATACTCAATAGATTCGGCTACTCATGACCCTATGTTATATGCTAAACTTTTGCAAGTTTAAATGGTAAAATGATATAGGCTATGTTTGGTAAAACTAGATAAGCTAGCTTATAGCTTTTAAGTGATTTTCGAGCTTATAGCTTATGACTTATAACTGAAAAGCTAGCTTATATGATAAAAGTGTTTGGTAAAATTAGTTGATAAGCTAGCTGAAATAAAAATTTCAACGAGCTTATTTGAAAAGCTACCTACAAAAGCTTATGAGATAAGCTCGACCTTTTAAAAAAGCTTGTCCTAGCAAACGGAGCTTATTTGAATACAAGAAGCTTATAACTAACTTATTTGGTTACCAAAAAATATCCATAGACAGGCAGGAAAAATAAATAGCATTTATGGAACAAATCAGTCAAAATCCCAATTTAGGTATTGCCTAAATCCCAAAACGAAGCACCATAAGCTCTATAATAATTAATTTCTTTCATTCTTCTCTCTCTACCATTCAGGGGCACCAATAGCAAACTAACATTAACATCTTACTAAGTAAATGCATCCCCACTTAAGATTGGAGGGGTTCATTCTTTGGAAACATAAATGGGATAAAAGTTTCCCACACTATTCATCAAACATACCCCCGGGCATGACTCCAGTACCACCAGCAATGCCAGCAGCTGTATTTGCAACCAAATTGCCATAGAGATTAGGAGTCACCTGCAAAAAATCAAATTCTTGTTGAAAGCTGTTGGCGAAAAGAAGTAAAGCTAAAGAAAGTTATGAACACAGCCCAGTGGGGCCATGAAAAAGAGAACCAATTGAAGACGAGAAAGAAGACATGATTTAACCAACAGACACAGCTACTTCGATTCAGCCGTATAGGTTCAACAAGATACTAAAGGTAAAATGTGGACTGATTCCAGGCCCACCAAGCATGTTCCCTTCAACTTTTTAATTAAATAATAGGAAGCCCAACAACAAACAGAATAAGCTTAGTATTTAGTTATAAACAGCAAATAGAATGATAAAGCTTGTTGCATCAGAATAATAAATGACCTACGAAAAATTGTTGGATCAGGAAATGGGCCTTTTCATGAACAAAACAACTATTGATTGTGTAAGCTGGTAAACGAAATAATTCTAAATATAGATAGAAACTAACAAACAATTGCAAAGGACTGCATCACACGGATCACGCTAGTAGCATCTAAAAAAATGTTTGTCTCTTGATCTATTCAGGCATACCATCTCTAATTTAACATCGTGAAATTTTGAGCCATAAATAGGAATATAGAATTCAGAATTTTCCTAATTTTGCCAGAAAAAGAAGTTGTCTGTAATTCCTAGTCCACACAAGTAAACTGAATCAGAAAGGAAGGGGCACAACAAAGTACGATGTCATCAGTGGGACTAGGTACGGTCAACCACATGGACTGACATTGCTGTCTGCTGATCAACTTAGGTACTCACCATCACATCAAATTGCTCTGGTTTAGAAACAAGCTGCATGGAACAGTTATCCACAATCATCTCGTTGTATTGGATACTAGGATACTTGCTAGCAACTTCACGACATGACTCCAAAAATAAACCATCTGCAAGCTTCATGATATTTGCTTTATGCACAGCAGTGACCTTCTTCCTGTTGTTCAGATAGGCATACTCGAAGGCATACTTTGCAATCCGTTCAGAACAGAACTTTGTTATGACCTATCAATTCCGAAGAAACAAACTGTGAAGACAACATAATTTTATTCTAATAAAGGATTCCAATACTGAGACAGCAGCATGAGATAAAATGTTTAACTGCATATAGCCTTCCACAGATTCACTATTGTATGACCAGCTGCAGATCTAAGAAGCAAATTCTAACATGCACACGTTTGTCTGAAACATTTATGAACTACATATCTTAGGTCAATCAATTTCAGTCTACAATCACGCCGCCTAACCAAATTTCTGAAAAGACTAACTCAGTATTCTTTCCCACCATCAAACATGTTTCAGTTTTCACATGGTATATGATCCAGAGAAATATAATACACTATTTTGGGCTATCAATCTTCATCCAATATACCCATTGTATTCATCAACTATAAGAAGGCCCTGCTGAAGACTAACATATAGCACTCTTAGATGGCAACCTCCATGCATCAGTTAGCAGTGTGAAAAGAAAACGGAAAGACAACAGAAATTTCAAAATTCTACAACATGACATAGCAATATGAATCACAAAATAATAATCGATGGTAATCAAAAGAAATCCAAAAACACCTTCAGGCTTTCAACAACTCCAGGAACAACCTCATGCTCGAGGCCCGAGTACTCTCCCTCTGTATTCTCTCGAATCACAACGATATCCACGTTGTCGTGCCGAGTGGGAAGCCCCTTCAGATTGAAACAGTGCACGAGGGACGCATAAAGATCGAGCTCTTTCCTCAACATCATGTTCAGCGAGCTCACCCCACCGCCAACAGGCGTCTTCAAACCCCCCTTGAGGCAGACCTTGTTCTTCTTAATCGACTCGATCACCTCAGCCGGCACACTCTTCATATCGCCATGGACGTCGTATTTCTCGAAGTACACCGGCGCATGCATCGCCTCCATCACCTGCTCCACCGCGCCGGTGACGAGCGGTCCCACGCCGTCTCCGGCTATCAGGGTCACGGGGCGGGGGTTGCCGTCGCCTGGACGGGGCATGTACGTCACGGATCGGGTCGCGGCTGCGGATCGGGAGCCGGAGAGGACCTGCCTGAGGATGGGAATTGTGCCCCTTGACATATTTGCTCGCGATAATATCGTGATTGGATATTTGAGGTGTGAAATTAGGGTTTGATTGAGAGGGCTCTGAGGCAGATGTGATTGGGGCAATGGCGGTAGAATTTCATGAAGAGGAGGGAGAAAAGGATGGCGGGGTTCGAAAGGAAAGTGAAAATATAATTATTAGGGTAATATTTAAATGAGATTTAGTTTGACTCGTTTATCATTAACTACTAGTACAGAGCCCGTGCAATGCACGGAGTGCATAATTTATTTATCCAGACTTATAATTATATACATGAATAAAGAAAAATGTACGGGTACGTGACCCGTGCGAAGCACAAGATATATTTATTTGGAGAATATTATATTATAAGATGCAATATTTAATAAAAGTTTATTATTTGGAGAATATTATATTATAAGATGCAATATTTATAAGAAATTGTACAATGTTCAATAGAAGTTTTATAATATTCAAGTGGAGTCTTAAAGTCTCTTGTACATTAAGACTACTGACAAAATAATATTTTAATCAATGAGTTTCATTTCGTTGTAGCCAAATTGTGAATGTGATTTGAGGAGTACAACAAATCGATATATAACTTGCTTTTTTCATTGTAGTTATTTTTTTCTTTTTTTTTTTATAATGAATTTAAAGATATTCTAAAATATAGCAAAATTTATTTTTTTTATTACAATTAGGAATTTTACTAAATATAAACTCTCAATCTATGGTGTTAATCAACGTTTAAATCTAAAAAATTAGGAATTTTTACCTCTTTTAATCAACGTTTAAGTCTAAAAAACAATAGAGTTATTATAAGTTTTTTTTCTACATCTTTTAAAACATTAAATATGAGCATGTTAGAGCCAGTTTGTAAAATAATTAATATATTATCTCACTAAAACATTTATACTAATAAAAATTTAATTTTAGCATATAAATTTATCCCTTGATATAAGAGAAAGTAACAGTTTTACTTATTGTTATTCCCCATATAATATTTAATTATTATTTTATTATATAATAAAAAAAAATATTGTTAAATAGTGTAGTAGTATTGTTATAAAATTATATGATTTTTTTTTACAATATGGATTTAATATTTTTTTATGATTTGATATATAAACAAATTTATACTTAACTTTGACAAATAAAACAAATAAATACTTTAGTAAGTATTTAATGTATATACTAAATAGAAATATATTTGGTATAATCAAATACCAAATATAATCAAATAAGTCAAAGTGTACATTTTTTATTTGGTATTTGATTTTTTTTATTATTAAAATCTTTTTATTATACTTACCTTTTTAAAATAAAACAAATAAATAAATCAATTAATAAAATATTATAATACTAAAATAGTAATGACATTTAATGCAGTTGACTTTTCTGGATAGTAAATGTAGTAAATAGAATATCCTTTTATATAGTATAATACGAAAATAGTAATGCAATAAATGCTGTTGATTTTTCTGACTACTTAATTTAGTAAATAGTACTCCTTTAATATAAGTATAGATGAGTAGAGCTCAAACGTTATCAAATAAGATAAAAAAAATTTAAAATTATGAATTTAACTCAAAGCTAAAGTGCATATTCAGTTCAATTAGCGATTTATCTAATAAACATTTAGTAGATAAATAGTTGAAATATATAATTCGTACAATGTTTTTATTTTATTAAAAGAAAAACCCTGATTTGGTAAATAGCTGAATTATTAATCGGAATGATGTATTTTTTTAAAGAACTCTTTTCAAAATGTTGTTTTTTAGAATTCTTTCTGTAAATTACCATTTTGTATAAAAAAAAAAATCAATAAGCTCGTTATCAAATAAATTATTTAACTTATTTGAGTAGACAGACAGAGTTCAACTGAATAGCACAATGAGGGAGTCCAATGAAGACCAACAACAATATATCTTCATTGACGCCTCCAATGCTCAAAAGTGAGAGATACAAGCATCATCATTCATTATAAAAAACAAAATACAAAGAAAAACATAGACAACAACAATAGGTAATCTATGTCATTAAACAAATGGTTTTGGTGAGATGTACTTAACCATTAAATCGATACAATTATTTTTAAGAAATACTAGTATACAACTCATGATTGATATGCTCTTCCTTTAAGTAACTAAACTAGTCGTGACCCGTGCGATGCACGATATGATATATTTAATTGAAACTTTTTTAATAGTGAATATTAAAATTAATAGATTTGTTATATATACGTAACAAACGTAAACAGTTTGGGCGTCCTTATTGAACAATGGGTTGAATGGGACGATATTAAATTAGATCGATAGCAACACTTACATTTTACCGCCTCGACAATGGAAACTTGATTGGTGCAGTAAGAGTTGTATTTTCGTTCTTGTTGTCACTCAAGATGTCTATTACGATGCTTTCTGATCCAAGAATATTAGAATTATTCGATTTTTTTTTTCCATAAAAGTTACTTTGACATGTTTATTCAAACAATTACACAAAAGAATATAAATAACTAATAAAATATCATAAAACCGATGTGAGAATATCATGATGTATATATAAAATAAATTATAAATGGAATATAAATAAAATACATTTATAATATCACTGAAGGACATATGAATTGGAGTATTTGATGAACTGCCTAATCCAATTGCCACTTGCCATTTGCTAACAGTTGATCCAGTGAGAAAATGGGATTCATAGTACCTATATATGTAAGGTCCATATAACAATACTGAAAGATTATGTATAATAAATCTATAAAAATAAAAGGGTAAAAAATAGAAAATCAATAGACATTATTAATAAAAACAATAACCTAACAACAATTATCACATTTAATCAAATTAACAATAATTAAGAATGGATATATAACCGATATAAAAACACATATATTAGTTTTTCTAATATTACGCACATAAAATTCATCAAATGGACCATAGCATATTTAAATTATATAGCATATTTATATAAATAAAATATCGGGTCAATTAAATGAAAACATTAATTTTGTCAAAAAAAAAATGGCCTAATAAAAACAACCCATATCATATTTAAAAAAATGTATAATCAGGCCCATGAATAACTATTTTTTTTTTCTAGAACGGGCCAATTTGTTAAACATCCCGTTTTCAAATAATTTTTGCTTGACAAAAATATTATAGCTCGCTAATTTAAGCCCAAAAACTGTACCATTTTTCCAGCCCACATTAAGACCATCTCAAAATGATCCAACGACTGTAATTAACGATGGATATAAACAGAAAATTTGTGGGCAGTAGGGTTTAATTTTTCTCACATCATCTATGCCGCTTCCCTTCGAAATTGTCGGGTTAATTTCTAAGAATTTTATCTCTTTCCATGTTTAATTTAAAAAATTTCTTACTACTATTGTACTGAAACCGCCGATTTCTTACTAATTTTGTTCAAATTCATCCGAGATTTGAGGTATGCGAGATCACACTCTTAGTAATGATTTTTTGTTCGATTTTATAATGGTCGGAGCTATTTTTTCTGGGCTTCATTTGATGAAGCCATCTGATCTATTGCGAGATTTGACGGAAATATTGAAGACGGAGTCTGAAAATTCGGAGGTAGAGTTGTCCGATTCATGCACAATATGGATCAGCCAAACACAAAGGTTGTTTATACATTTTTTTTTTTCAACAAAATTTCGGTGCATGTTTATATAGATTTNAAATTTCGATGCATGTTTATATAGATTTTTTTTTAAATGGGTTTGTATCTCTGTTTATCCTATGATTCATCATTTAGAAACGTTTAAAATGATTTATATTTTTCCTTAAATTTCCACTTCTTGCACACATGAGCTATGTATGTGTTGTTGATTTAAGTCTAAAAAGATATACTCCATACTTTATAAGGAAAAGCCAGTCTCTGTTACTGTTAGGTAAAGAGAACTACATGTTCTTTCATAGATGATCTTATTATTTCTTAGATTTGCTTGAATCTTTTACTTGGGGTTGAGGGTTTCCAAATAGAGGGTTTCGTTGTAGTGATTTTTGTGGATATCAGTCTATGTTATTTTCAGTTCTATTGGAAATTGTTTTAAGATGGAAAAATGAGGGTTAGGGGTATTTGATCTGTTGGGTTTTGGTGCACAGAATCATATATGAGGTTATGATGGCTTATTTGGTTTTCATTGTTTTTGTTGCAATGTTTGATGATTTCGTCTGTAGTTATTAATTGTTATTGTATTTGTGTGTATCTTCATATTATTAATTCAAAATCTTTAAAAATGGGTTTGTAAGTCTGTCGATTGGAAATGACTTAAAAAATATCATATTTTTTTTTTTTTGGTGTTTGTAACTCATGTCATTTGGTTGCGGATTCACTAATCCAAAAACATAATTCGGCTCCAAGCAACACAAAAATCGGTCAAACAAAGGTGACAACTATAGAAGCTAAAGTACAAGTACCTAAAACTATAAGCTTACAATATCGTGCATAGCAGTTTATAATAATGTTTGCTACCTTTTTGCAGGATTTGTATCTAGAACACAATGATAGAGAATATATAAATTCAGTGAAAGATACATAATATCAAACAGGTACTCTCTTTTTCATTTGCAATTTGTAGAAAATTAATGTCTATAACTTTAATTATTTCTGTTTGCATGTGAACATCCGACATGATATCGAGAATGTTGGATAAGCGAACTATAGCATTCAGAAGAGTTGAAACACAGACAAATAACAATGGCTATACAACCAAAGGTATTACAATTTTGTATGTGCTTCTAATAACTTTATCATATTTCAGTTTTATTCTTTTTGATTTTGTGTAAATTGTTTCAAATTTTTTGTTGCATGAAAAATATGAAATGAAGCAGACATAGTGTACATTCGTGTTCGTTGATTGAGTGCTAAACCAAATTGTAAGGTATTGTTCTTGTTCTTATGAAAAAATAATATGAATTCTATCATATGGATTGATAAAAATTAGTTGATAATTTGTTGTGTCTGGTTGTAGAAAATGCATGTACTGGAAAAATCCAGAGCCTGACTAAACAAATACATGGACAAACAGACTGTGCACATAACTCATCCCAATTAGATATGCATTCAGGTATGTTTGCATATATTTGTACAAAATATCAACTAAGTAAGCTATTTACTTGGATATTAAAAATATAAACTTGGAATTTGTTAGACTCATCGGTCGTTGGCTTCTTTTGTTAGATCTTTGGTCTGCTACACTCCTATTTCTGTCTTAATCTAAATCAAGCAAAACCTCTGTTAGAATTTATATGAAACATTATATATGTTATATAAAACACCAATAATATGCATATACATATATTCCAGAACATACCCTGTGGTATGATCTTTTACATTCAAACTGTTTATTTTTTGTTTTCACATATATTTCTTTAGTCTTATATTAATATGTTTCATACCATACCATGTGCTATAGTCTTTGACATTCAAAAATTAAAATATTGTAAAACATGACAATATATTCAGAAGTTAAAATACTGAAAAAATTACAGAAAATATGGTCTTTCACTTATGATTCAGATCATACCCTGCTATAGTGTATTAGATTCAGCCTACTTTGTTTTTTTGGGTGACGTATCATAATTGCAAAAGCATGACAGAACATATAACAAAATTACCTGTGAATATGTTTTCAGCATTGTTGTTTTTTCTGCGTTTATTTAGCTAATTTTTTCTTGCATTCTGGATGATGTATTCATCTGAATCCATTATAAAACTAAATATGATGTTGTGACTTGAGACACTAAAGTAGGCTTTAGAATTCTTCAACTCCTGCACCAAAAAATATTGAGGAATGTATGTGTAAATCATCATGAATGTATAAATCATATAAAATTTAATGAATCGTAGAGTTCAATAAAAAGATTTGTACCTGGTCCTATGCAAATATCAAATTAGTATTGCTAGCCCTTCACTGTAATATAGATTACAGTATTTTTTTTTTTTTTTTAAAGGCCAAGATATATAAAATTCAAACAATTATTCTGTTAGCCTCGATGTTTTTCAGTTTCCTATAGGAATAGGTATCTTACACAATGGTTGTTCCATATAGATGGTACAAACTCGAGTAGATGTTCCTTTAGCTAGACCTAAGCATAAAACAGGGTCGAATTCAAATTTTCCGATTAGGTGGAGCCTGTTGTTCGGTGCCGGCGGAGATTCGAATCGAAACCTTCTGAACCAAATCCAATCGCATCCGTAAAACAAGCATGTGCATAGCGGTGTTCATGTGGAAATCTCATCCAGTCTACCCCTTAATCCTGTTGCTCAACAGAGACGAATTGTATAACCGGTGTGTTATATACAATTTTTCACTTCCCTTTGCGCTGTTCGCTTCAATCTCCACTTTGTTGAGAGGTACCTTCTATTTTCAGGCCGACGGAGCCGTTAGGTTGGTGGGAGGACGGCGGAATACTCGGCGGGCGGGATGTTCAGGCCGGCGGAACATGGCTGGCCTGCACCAAGCACGGGAAGCTCGCGTTCCTTACGAATGTCAGGGAAATCCGGTCCGATTCGCAGGTAAAGAGCAGAGGAGAACTCCCGATTCGCTTCTTAAAGGTAGCTCGATCGTGTCTCGTAAGATTTAGAAAAAAAATAGATTTTGTGGATTTAGTACAACCAGTTTCTCGATTGTTCTTAAAGGTAGCTCCATCGTGTCTTGTAATATTTAGTAAGTTTAGGTTTTGTGGATCACTGGATCTAAGTGAAACCAACTTTTCTTGTAAGATTGTTGTGTACTGTAAATTTTGCTGCTATGCAATTGCTTCTGATTACCCTTATGTTTGCTGAGAATTTGTTAGTTCTTCTTGGCAATCGCGTGTTCGTATAATCACCGAGGGACTTGTGTTTGTCGGGGAGTATCATGGGGCATTGCTTTGTTGCTGATGATTTTTCTACTTCAATATTTTTTAGCTGGCTGTGATTTTAGGTTTTTCTCCTTTTTCCGGAAGGATTTACTGCAAGTGATGATGCATGAGAGTTGGGTATCTTTGCAGGGCACAAAAAGTCCCAGAGAATTTGCGGAGGAACTCGTGGGAGAAGCTGACCAGTTCCATGGTTTCAATCTAATAGTAGCTGACCTTCGATCTATGACCATGGTTTATGTAACCAACAGGCCTAAAGGCGGCGTGCATGTCACGGAAGTTTCGTCTGGTATCCATGTTTTGTCGAATGCACAGCTGGATACACCCTGGCCTAAGGTGAGATGTTAAATTTTAGTCGTTGTTGATGCTTTATTTTGATTGTATGTGTGTCTATGCCTTATTATGGGTGCATGCACAACAAGTTATTAACACTGCCCTTACGTGTTGTGCAATGTGATTGTCATTTGCTCGGGTTGAATCCATTATTCGGGAGAGAATTAACTAATGGGAAAAACTGGCATAATTTTTTTATTTTTTCATGATTTAAAAGGGATGCATTTAATTGAAGTAACTAGGTTAGGTTGAAGCATATATATATATGAAATTGTTTTTGCAGACGTGATGGGTCTGATATGGGCTGTCGGTTGTCTTGTTATCCAGGTTTGAAGAATACAATACCACATACTGAAGCATTTTATTTCACAAAGTGAACTTCATTCATCTTGACACCGTATGAGTAACAAAAACTCATGTCTTTATCATCACTCTGCAAACATACTACAGTTTTCAGACATTGGGCATATCATTTTGTTATTACGCACACTGTAACACTAACACTGTAGGATTAGTTTTTAATTTCAATTCAAAAGAACATTATGTTGTAACACAATGGCACCATATTATTTTCCCATGCTGAATCAGAAGGTCTAATCAGGTATATTGGGTCAATTGTTTGCAAATAAATATGTTCCTCACTGTTAGTTGCATTAGTTTTGCTTAGTTCGAGAAGTCGTTGTGCTCATAAATGAAGGCCATAGATGGCGAAGCGTTCATTTTAAAAATTCAGTAACATGCTTCTTGTTGTTTTATTTCTCTTGCACTGCAGGCTGTACGGTTGAGGCACAGTTTCGAGGATGTAGTTGAAAAATTCTTCAATTCTGAGATTTCACTGAAAGATATCACTGAAATTCTAATGAAAGACACCACCAAGGACGATGGAAATGAGCTTCCGGGCATATATCCTCCCGAATTAGAGTACCAATTGAGTGCCATTTTCGTTGAAACAGACACAGCAATGGTAATGTCCCGTTTTTCTGAAATTAATAAAGAAAAGAAGTTTATAGTCACATCAATGTTACCCCGTTTATTCTATCAAACATGGCTAAGTAGTATTTGCATACCATAGGGACGATATGGAACGAGAAGCACTTCTGCATTTGTCTTGAAGACAAACAGAGAAGTATCATTTTACGAAACGTATCTGGAAAATGATGAGTGGAAGGAACAAACAACGAGCTTTCATATTGAAGAAGTCGAATCGTAGTGTTATCAATGGCGGCCCTTTGGTGGCCATCCTTCACAAATGCTGGCACGAGTAGCTGGAATTATAGGAGGTAAATCAAATCCTTCGTTGTGCCTACTTTTAGAAGAATATATCTGTATCCTGGCTAACTAGTTCGTAAACTAGATTAGTAAAGCAACTATTGCAGTATTGTGCATGGAAAATACTCTGTGTGAACTATGTTAACAGTCAGTCTCATTGAATAATTTTATTTTTGAGTATTTCCACTTTTATGTAATATTGAATTTGTATACACAATGTATTATATGCCTATGAATAAATTTTGGAATATTTCAACTGAAGTAACATTGGATTTATATGTATCCAAAAGCATCTTTGGGATTGGAAAGAGGGTGGACCCTGCTGGAGCTTGAAGTGTTTTTAATCTTTGGTTTTATGTAATTTTTATTTTTATTTTTTTAATAATAGAAGCATTCACAAATAACTTATTCATACATCTAGATTGTTATTTCTAACATGCATCAAGTGTTTGAACCGTAAGATCATACACACACATCTCAATTATTATCTGTTAACATGCATCAAATACATTTTTGGGCCCAGTTACTTACATTTTGGAGCCCAGTTACTTTTACTCGTCTGATATAAGGAAAGCTCGCACAAAACCCACCATAATCTTATTGTACTTACAAATCACCATCAACAAAAAGTTTAAGCAGCTGTGCACGTATATACTAACAAGTAACAACTCAAATGAACCATATATGTTTATTTGAGAAACATACTAGTCTAGTCTATCTACATATACTGGTTCAAGTTGTGTTTGTAATATGTATATTTATTCAAAAAAATATATTCATGAATAAAAATATGTATATTTATTCAAAAAAGTATGGTTACCTAGCCCTTGTAAAGAAATTATTGTAAAGCATTGGATAGTAAAAACTAAAAATGGTAAGAGAGAATCTAGAGATGAAGCTAAACTCTACCAAGATCAATGATTATCTTTCTCAACTTCTTCTCTAAGAGCACATATTGATGTTTGAAGTATGGATTTGAATGTGCCTATAGTTAATCAAGATACAAGCATATGGAGATTATACTGTTTGCACAATTAGGACTAGGTGTACGATGTTTCTGGTTTTTATGTAAAATTTTAAGAGTCAGAGAGCTGGAACCAGTATATTCTAACAGTTCGGTTAAACTAGTTCTTTGAGAAACTAAAATGAACAAAAAAACCATCTATCCGTTGGTTATGATACAAGAAGTGATGCTTGGAGAAACAAAAATGAATGAAAAAAATCATTACTTGTTTCAATTATAACACAAGAACCGGATAAATATATGTACACGCTGTATATATGCGGCTCTTCGATCAATTCATATTCCAAAAAGGCCGCGAGGAGCTATATGGCGTATGCCGTAGTTAAAATGATATCAATTCAAGGCTTATCTCGCTACTCCATGACATAAACAAATAAGAATACAATTTTGCAAAAAAATCCTTATGCAAGAAAATCGAACATTATAATCTGAACACGTTCTGCAGATCGCGATTCGGTCAACTAAAGCTGATCGCGATTCGGTCAACTAAAGCTCATCTTGCGTCCTCACAATTAAATGTTGCAAGTATTAACAAATGCATACAAAATGGGGAATAGATAGATACAGTTTTGTGCTATGGAGCCATCAGATGGCTCGACTTATGGAGCCACCCACTCTTATTCACCAATAGTGTATTGACACGTGTCATACAATAAATTCAATTTAGACATGTGTCGATACATTAAATGGTGGATGGCTCCATAAGAAAACCATCCGAGGGCTCCATAGAACTATTGTAGATATATAAATCTAGTTCCTTTCCTTGTATATGAGCACACAACCAAAATGTGAAGAACAAACATATACTCCTTGCCTTTAGGGGGTAGTAACTAGTAAATGTCCACAGATTTCCTTAGTTCAACCACACACAAGCAAAACCAGATAAAACTTGCAAACTATTCACTTTCTTAAAAAATCTTTCAATTAATGGTGGAAAGATCCTTAGAAAACAATCCATGTAAAACACTGAATAGTGTCTGAATTGCAATGTTTTCATGATTATAGAGGATCTTTTTACAAAATAACAATACACCATTTTGGATCTTTTTCCAAATTTAATATCTACAAACAAGACGAATTTAGAAAAGGTTCGGTTCGTCCCAACATGGCATGCACCACTTATGGTAATCAAGTACTTAAAAACATGACAATCATTCATCATCAGCCCTCTTTTTTCTTTTTTCTCATACCTTCACAGAGAAAATCTCTACAAGAGAGTACCAAGTCCCCGATATCCCAAGAAAGGCACCCATGACAATTATTCCCACATCAACAAACCCTTGTTTCGAGCTCATCTCATCCTTGAAAGTCAAATAATGGAACAATGCAGGCAAAACGAAGCCCAACATACAACACGTGCTGCTACCGACTAAAGACAAAAAATCGGCAAAATTCGGGACAAACAATGCAACTAAGCTCACCCCAAGCACAAGCATCCATCTCATCCAAAGGCAGTACTTTCCCTCCCAAAATCTCCTCTCGAAAACCTCATAAACAGGGTTCATCATCAATGGGAATGTGAAGAACAAATTTATACAGAGGCCCAACTGAACTAAAGTACTCAACAGACCTTTCCCCATGTTAGCTGTGATGATATCCTTCGTATTCTCGCCGAATGCTAAGTAACCCATTAACCCAAAACTACCATACATTGCTGCAATGAAAAGCATTGTGAGAGCAAGAATCTTGCCGAATTTGGACCTGTTTTTCATCTCCGATTCGAGGGGTAAAGCCATTCCGATTCCCTCGAACGAGTAAATGGCCACACCCAAACCGTAAAAAAACGTGGAAAGTGTTCCGAATGCCTCGATTATCGGAATTTGCTTAGTGAATATGATGAAATCCTCAACCATAACTACTCCCATTGCCCCCAAATCGACTATATCTGCAAAAATGCTGAGAGGGGCTAAGAGTGTGAGTGAAGGGATGGAATTCAAGCCCAATTGGAAAGGGAAACAGGCCCAGATGTAAATGGTCTTGGCAGAGAAGCCCAAGATTCTTGCTGGGCTTGGGCCTGAGGAGGAGGAGATGAAAAGGCTGGCGAGAGTGTTGCCGATGAAAATTAGGTATCCGATGCAGAAACCCGCCTGAGAGAGGACGATCATGGAGTCGACGGCGAATCTGCCGGCGGGCCCGCAGACGGCGAAGCCAAGGTCGCCGAAAGATGAGATCTTTGGGAAGGCGCAGGATGGGGAGTCCTCGAGGCGGCGGCGGGTGCGGATGAGGAGCATCATGCAGTGGTAGGTGAGGGCGGCGACGAGGGAGACGGTGGCGAGGCTGGTCAGCCAGCCGCACCGCATGAACGTGTAGGGGAGGCCGAGGACGCCGGCGCCGACGATGGCGATGAAAACGTTGGCGAAGGTCTTGGGCTGGGAGGAGAGGGCGTGGGGCCCGCCGGCGGCGGCGCCGGAGAGAAGAGGGGTGTGCTCACTTGGTTGTCGGGAACTCGGCGACGATCCGGCGGCGCCCTTTCGCTTTTCGAACACCATTTTGGGGAAAAAGGGGTAAATTTGCCTATGGCGAGTGAAGAAATTTTACAGATCTGAAAGGAGCCCTTTCAAAAATCGTAAAGTGTATGGATTATGTAGGATTGATTAATCCGAAAAACTGAAACTCAGCCTGGGTGATTGTTGTTGATGGGTTATCGATGGATAACCTTAAAAAAAACAGACTGAGAACTGGAAAATGGTGGTGTTAAGGGTTGGAGATGGTGGAAAAAAGATTCGACCTTTGAAAGATTATTATTTAGGAATTTGGCCAAAAATGGATTGTTGAAATTATTATGTGCAAAAATGGGGGAAAGTTGAAGTTTTCCTTGCTATATGAAGATAAGGAGAATTAGGAGATGGTAGCTTAAAAAAACAAACTGAAAACTGACCATAAAAGTGGCCCACATTTATTCAGGTGAGTGTGTGCAAGCTGCGTATTAATTAATTATTGACATTACAAGAATTTCTGTAATTATTGTTCATCACAAGAATTTGTGTGACACGAGAACATAAATGCATATTAATATTAATATCCGAATGTAACAATTATTTATTTAGATTTTTTTTTCTAATATAATGTGATGTGATATTGAAAGTATTGATATATTTAAAAAGTTCTGTCAATCTAATGATTAGATCGGAAGAGCTAGCAAATATCTGCCATTTCTTGGAGAATTTTGGGGAAATTCTCTACTAAATTGATGAATCTGCAAATTCTGTTCATAGCTCACAAAGAAGACGATCACGTGGCAAATTCGAGTATCATACAGAGCAAGACAGACATACTTATTCAACGTATGTGCATACAATACTTTTTAAAGTGATATATCATATCTAAAAAGCAATAAAACAAAAATATCACATTTCGTACCCAAAAAATGCATTTTTGCTAACAAAAAGGTACAAAAGTATCACATTTCCTAGCATAAATATGGATTGTATAAATCTATTGCTTGTGACACACTTAATTTGCTAATTTTGGATATCTTATTAAGGGCTAAGATACTTTCAGTATTATGTTGTGTAACGACTTGCAAATTCTGTATTCGAGCAACTAAAAAGATCCATATGTTTTCCGTTTTGATACTTTGCTTTTGGCAATAATGTGTTCGTAGCATTACCTCTTGTTATATAATTCCATGTCGTTAAATGTTTGGAAGACAAAAGCAAGATAAAACAGAAGAGAAGATCGACTAGATCAGTAGTTGTGTAAGAGTAAAGCTTAATGTTTTTCTTATACCATCGAATGTCTGTCAACCTTTTACAAAATCTTGTGCAGCTTAGCAAATAAAAAATTACCAATGAACTTTGTGGTTGTGATAGTTGTATGTTTTGTGTTTTGATAATATTCATGTGTAATTGTGATTGTAGATGTTATATGTAATTTTTTGGACTGACCCATTTATTATTTGGGCCATATTATTCATGTTCCTTATTGGGCCTACACCCTCTCAAGCTAAGGGCCCAACACATAAAATAAAAGAGCAGACGCCAACCCACAAACTTTATGCCAATCCATTTTCAGTTTGGTTGTCGATCCAATAATTCACTTCCAATATCGATCTACATCTACTGATCCAATATAAACAAGAACCAGAAAAGCAGTCGCCCAATCAGTCTCATCATCAAAAGTAGTACTGATATTTGTCTTCATGCATCCGACTTTCCCCAACACATGTCTGATTTTTAAACCCCTAGTTGACATACGACAATTATTACGTTTTTTTTTCACTTTAATCATGTATATATATTCGACATTGAATAGGTTCTGGCGCCACACATTCAATTATATGCACACAAAACACATTTCTACTACACAATGTCGATATCTCTTGTTTTTCGACAATCTCTCGTTACATTCAAATTTTACTTGCTTTTACATTCAAATTGGTTTGATAACTACTTGTTATCAAATAGATATCGCCATATTACAAGTAGGCTTTTAGATGAGATGACCCGAGCTCGAGCTGGTCGGCTCATTAACTAAATGGCCAGTCATTGAGTTTGAGCTCGATTCGTTTATCAATATAAAGAGTCGAGCCCGAGCCTCAACGAGCCAAACTTGAGTTTTAACAAGTCGGGCTATAGAATTTATTATACAAAATATTTTCCTTTCGAATTTAACAAACTGTGTCAGCCCGATTCATTAATAAATGAGTTTTAAACGAGCTCGAGCTCCATCGACTTATCAAGTTGAGCTCGAGCTTTAATGAGTTAACTCGTGTTCATAAGCGGCTCGACTTCTTTCATTTAACAGCTAATTACAATACAAGCAATGAACGAATATGCTGTTGGTAGAGGTTGTTACAGTTTTAAGTGTTAGAAAAAAGTCATAAGCAGGATATCTGATATCTTGTGAGTTGTGAATGTTGGTGCCCATTGTTTATTTTTCTTTTATATATATTCTCTTGGTGAGCACATTTTGGAAGACACATTTTACTAGTAATTTGGTACCCATGTTACTAAACAGTCTAAACTTTGTTGATTTGGTCAACATTTTGATGTCTTTTTCAACCCACGTTCCTTAACCCATGTGATTGTGAATGTGTCCATTGACCATTGAGTCAGACAACTTTCTTTACATAATTTGAACCAATAGTTTTTTTTTTTTTTAATTAATAATCGGGGTAAATTTCAAACCTACATGTCCTCATCGAGTTTTATTATTGTTGGATCATACACTCACTTTTATTAAAGTCCTCATCGACCGAATGAGGTCGGATTCCATTTTAAATGCGAGACAATCTTCTTGATCACTACTGTTCCGAGAATTTAATGTGTCTCTCTCTGGAATCGGAATTTAATGCGAGACAAACTTTAATAATTTATTTAAATGAATGTTTAAGAGGGACAATATTGATTGCACACTACGGGATGATTTCGTGATCGACTTTTGGAAATTGAAAATATTTTTGTTAAATTAGATTATGTTTTGTTAATTAGTTTGCAGGGAGAATGGTGTGCATACAAGGCAATGTTGTCTACATGAAGACTTTTAATAATATATAATATTAATTTTTTATTCTAATTATTTAATTTTCTTTATTCATGAATATAACAATAAAGTTGGGTAAATAGTCATAAAATTGTTCACCCTGTGCATCGCACGGGCTCTGCCTAGTTGTTCCAAGAACATTAGTCGTTAAAAATATAAACATAATTAAAATTATCTTACAATCTCATACTTGGTTAGTAAGAAAGATAAAAAAAAAATATATGTAGGTATTTTATGTATGAAATACTAACTATTTAAACGAAACGAGCCACTTTTGAATTCGGCTCGACTCGTTTACGAACTTAGGATAAGTTCCGAAAAGAAAAATTCCTATATAATTTTCATAATGCGGCTCGTTAATATTGATGAATGAGTCAAACACAAGTTCAATTAGTGGCCTATTCAATTAAGACTCAAGGTCAATTCGACTCGTTTACTAGTATCAAACTAAGTATTAAAATCATAAACAACAGTAGTAATAATAACGCGGCTCGTTAATACTAATGAATGAGTTATACACGAGCTCAATTACTGGCCTATTCAGTTGAAGACTCAAGGTCAATTCGACTCGTTTACTAGTATCAAACTAAATATTGAAACTAAAAATAACAGTAACATCAATTTGACTCGTTTACTAGTACGTATCAAACTAAGTATTAAAATCATAAACAACAATAGTAATAGTAATAATAATAATAAATAAGTCATACATGAGCTCAATTATTGGCTTATTCAGTTGAAGACTCAAGGTCAATTCGACTCGTTTACTAGTATCAAACTAAGTATTGAAATTAAAAATAACAATAACATTAATAATGCTGCTCATTAGTACTAATGAGTAATGAATGAGTGATACACGAGTGAACTGTTCAGTCAATTCAACTTGTTAATTATATTATTATCAAACTAACAATTGAAATCATAAACGATGATAATAATAATAATTGGATCATAAATAAAGTGAAGCAATAAACGACAAAAAGGAACAAAATAGGAAGGCCGCCACTGTCCACTCTCCACCACCCACCCGGCCCACCACACAACCGCATCAGTCAAATCAATTATTATTACTATTTATATAAACAAATAATTTCCTTTTTTTTTTTCATACGTTGTTGTTCAGTCGATTAATGTGCTGTGTGTACACTGCGAAAGGGACAATTATTATAAAGAAAACAAAAGCAAACAACTTTTTTTTGAATATTTATTTATTTAATCATTTTTTTATTCAATCAATGGCGATTATGAGAGAAATGGAGGTGGAGCAGCTCCCTGGCTGAAGGGGAATCTTCCTTCTACCTTCTGATCATCTTCCTTAATCGTGATTACAACCAACACACACACACAATCGTGCGTAAAGAGCCCTTTTGACAATATATTCTCTCTTGCTCCTTTTCCCTGGTAATTTTCCACTGTAATCTTTAGATCCGTCCTGAGAATTTTTCTCTTCTCGATCCCTTTTTTGGTTTTTTGGTGCCCATCAGCGTATACGATTTGTGTATGTATCATTTTGTTGACCCCCTTATGCGAAATTGCCTATATTGGTTTGCATTTGTTCATGTTTATATACCTTGTTGTCATCTTCCGTTTGGTGTTCAAATGTGTTGTGTTTTTGATTNTGAATTATGTCTTCTTATCTTAGCATTTTTTCTTTTCAGGTGGGCTTTTTGGTGAGCTGAGTTTTGTGTGTTTTGTATGAAAATGTTCAATTGTTTGCATTTCCAAGCTAATAGGACCAATATTTGCTTCATCTTATCTCTGATTTTTGCAGGGTTCCAAGCATTTTCCTAATCGATGCAAAATCGAGCCGAAAATAGATAGAGAAAGGGTTGCACGAGCCGTTTCATGGGCAACACATGCCGTGGATCATTCGGAGTCAGACCTTTTCAGGGCTACACTCAGCCCGAAGAACAATCAAACTCCAAGCACAAATCTTCACCCGGCCGCTCAAACTCCTCTAACAGCTACTCCCCGACCAGCCTAACCTCCCAACACCTCGTCGCTCAAGAATTCTCCAAAAAAAGCAAAAAAGACTCGAATTTGCCGCCTCCCGTTAGCTCAAAGAAAGAATATAGTAGCACCATGAGCCGTAACTCGACAAATCAGGCTTACTTCGTGTTGGGTCATAAAACCCCGAATATCCGTGATCTTTACGTATTGGGCCGTAAATTGGGTCAAGGCCAATTCGGCACAACTTATTTATGCACCGAGATCTCAACTGGTGTAGAATATGCTTGTAAGTCGATATCGAAGAGAAAATTGATCTCAAAAGAGGATGTTGAAGATGTGAGAAGGGAGATTCAGATAATGCATCATTTGTCGGGGCATAAGAATATAGTTACGATTAAAGGGGCTTATGAGGATCCTTTGTATGTTCATATTGTTATGGAACTCTGTGCCGGGGGTGAATTGTTTGATCGTATTATTCAAAGGGGACATTATAGTGAGCATAAAGCGGCTGAGCTGACGAAGATCATTGTTGGGGTTGTTGAGGCGTGCCACTCGCTCGGGGTCATGCATAGAGACCTTAAACCGGAGAATTTCTTGTTGGTTAATAAGGATGATGATTTCTCTCTCAAAGCTATTGATTTCGGGCTTTCGGTTTTCTTCAAGCCAGGTTGTTAAGGGTGTGATTTGATTGGTTTTTGATTGGTCTATTTTTTTTTTAACTATAGTTAATTATAAAAAATGGGGTGGTGAGAATTTAAGTTTAAATTAAAATATTATTTAAAATAAAATAATTAACGTTGATTTGATGTAAAAGTAAGAGAAAAAATTATTGGAAGTGATAGTTAGTTAAGATTATGCGACAGTTGGATGTGATGGATGTGATCTGTACGAATGATTGGTTGAATATTATTTAATTATATTGGTAACATTGAGGATAGTGAGGTTGAGTTAAAATTGAGTTAGATTTTGAGTATGAACTGATTTTTTTAATGAACAAACATAGCGTAAACTGTTTTACGGATTGTTTCATTTCATCTGTTTGTTTTGGTTTTTTCGCAGGCGTTTTTAGTAGGCTTCAGTTCTCTTCATATTTTGTGTTTTAATTTCACTTCCGATTTGTGTTTTTACTACTTCAGGTCAGATTTTCAAGGACGTGGTGGGGAGCCCATATTACGTGGCGCCTGAGGTTCTTTCGAAGCATTATGGCCCAGAAGCAGACGTGTGGACAGCTGGAGTTATAGTCTATATATTGCTTAGTGGTGTACCTCCTTTTTGGGCTGGTAAATTAGTTTGCTACATGAGTGTAAAATATTTTCCAGGTGCTTTTATAACTGATAATGATCCCTTTTAAATGCTACAGAGACTCAGCAGGGAATATTCGATGCTGTATTGAAAGGACATATTGATTTTGAATCTGACCCTTGGCCACTAATATCAGAAAGTGCTAAGGATCTTATAAGAAAGATGCTATGCATGCAACCATCCGAGCGGTTAACTGCTCATCAAGTATTATGTGGGTTCTTTATCTGCCTACTTTTCGAGTTTTAGCACTTACATCTTTTACTTGGGATTGCCTGAGATGTTTTTCAATTTTCTTGTGAAAATGGATCATTGTGTTGGGGTTGACAAAGGTCTCAGCTTTATTTTTTGCGTCATAAATTGTTGTGTTTGGACCTTTACATATTACTCCTTTTTTTTCAAAAAAAAAATGTAGTGTTATGTCTTGGCATGGTAATAAAATACTTGTGTACTTTGCTTGAGGGAATGTTTCGAAAATTATTGTTACTGAGGATAGGATTTGATCTCGGGTTTTTCATCATCTTCTGTTATAGGTCATCCTTGGATATCTGAAAATGGCGTTGCGCCAGACAGAGCCCTAGATCCAGCTGTCCTTTCTCGTCTCAAACAATTTTCCGCAATGAATAAGTTAAAGAAAATGGCATTACGGGTATGTATGTAACCTCGTATTTAGCATGTGACGAGTTTATATTTTATAAGCTTATTGTCTGTTTTCATCCAATACACTGTTTTATAACCTTGTATGCTCTGTTTCTTATTTCAAGAAATAAGGACTTTAGGAAGTGAAATTTTTGGTGCTCTTATTTCTGTCTTAGGTAATAGCTGAAAGCTTGTCAGAAGAGGAAATTGCAGGCTTAAGAGAGATGTTTACAACTATGGACACTGATAACAGCGGAGCAATCACATTTGATGAACTCAAAGCTGGTTTAAGAAAATATGGATCTACTTTAAAGGATACAGAAATACGTGATCTTATGGATGCGGTATGACAATTTTTTCTTAGTAGATTATTCTTTGCAATGGCACTTGAAAGTGAAAACCTTATAATATTGATTTTGTTACAAATTCACCATTGTACTTTAGTTCAACTAGGTGTTAACTATAGCATTTTTCAATCGGTCTTCATGTTTTTGTCCTTCAACTGTTCTAATCAGAACCATTTGCCAAATGTAGTTTATATTCCACACCTATATTTATATAATGATGTTATGTTGATGAATTCATATTCTGAAGGCCGATGTAGACAATAGTGGGACCATTGACTACGGAGAATTTATAGCAGCCACAATTCATTTGAATAAACTCGAACGTGAAGAACATCTTTGGGCTGCATTCCAATACTTCGACAAAGATGGAAGTGGCTATATTACAGTTGATGAACTTCAACAAGCTTGTGTAGAACACGGCATGACAGATGTTCCCTTGGAAGACATTATCAAAGAAGTTGACCAAGATAATGTAAATTCTCTTTCACATTGCTCTATATATCTGAGTTTTAGAGTGTGTTTGATAAGCACAATAAACTAGCTTATAGTTTATTTGATTAGCTTATAAGCTTTCTGTATACAAATATGCTTGTTTTGTAGGACGAACTTTTTTAAAATTCTCGAGCTTACTTTATAAGCTTCTTTGTGTAACTTTTCAAATAAGCAAGTTGAAATTTCTATTTCATGTGGCTTATCAACTAATTTTTCCGAACATTTTTACCATTTCAACTAGTTTTTCAGCCATAAGCCATAAACTATCAGCTATAAAAGCTCGAAATTCACTTATAAGCTATCAACTAACTTATCAGCCAGCTAGTTTTACCAAACATAACCTTATATTCTGCTTTCCATACATCATTTTTGTTCGAAAATGGTAGTCTTGTCTTCTTAAACCCACGGATATATTGCTAACCTTTTACGAGACGTATTTTTTCAGGATGGTAGAATTGATTATGGAGAATTTGTTGCCATGATGACAAAAGGCAATGCTGGTGTTGGAAGGCGAACAATGAGAAACAGCTTAAATATAAGCATGAGGGATAGTCCCCGAGCTTTTTAGATTCTACTTCAACATTGTACCAGGTAAAGGCCATCTTCTTTGATATCTATCATCTTCTACTTTTGTGATCACTGCTAAAAGCTTAAAATTATTGTGTTGCATATAAGAACATAATGCATTGAAGGGTAACGACAGGTTTGTTGTTACATAAAAAATCTTAGAGCATGTTTGTTTATAAAAAATTCTGGTTTGTTGGGATTTGTTGATTTGGTTTTGTTAATTTTGAAAAATGTGGTATGGTTAGTTGTTAGTGGGTATATTAAAATAATGTTTAAAATAAAATAAAAAAGTAGGAGAGAGATAATTTGAAGTGGTGGTTAGTTAAAAGAATGTGAGTGGATGAATAGTGAATTGAGGTTGATGTGGTGTGTATGAATGATTGATTGATACTACTTAATTATATTGATAATGTTAATGATAGTGGGGTTGGGTTAAAGTTGAGGAAAAAAAGTGGTTGAGTTAAAATATAAGAAATTTTGTAGAAAATTTTCATATACAAACATGCCCTTAAATGGACAGCGAACATTTATTTAAATTACGTTTCAAGCTAATCATTAGGATTTATCAGAGTTTAATGCTCGAACATGTTCTATTGATTGTTCTCCTACAAATATTTTTCATGTTGCAAATCGTCCACCAAGAGAAATCTAATTTTGGAACAAATTTAAATTATTGTTCGGTCGCATATAATTTGTTGTTATTTGTAGCGGTATTATCGCTATGGAAAATATAACATTTTTTTTTTCTTATACATTTAAATACTCTATATGTATGATCTTGGTTGAATCTTTGGTTTTTTTCAAATTTTATGGCACAATTCTCTGGTCTGCACTGAAGATGGGACACTCGTTGCTGGTCTTTATCCATCAATGCAATTATCGAGCTTTTATGCCGAATGTGAGATGCTGACATGGCCGTGTATAGGAAAGTCTACTTTCTCGAGTACATGTATTTTAGCAAACGAAGATTGACATTCAAACGAGAGAACTATAACCGAGTCCTTGTAGTTCTATTGCCGGTATTAACTAGCGAGGTTGTAAACATCTTTGTGCTTATGTATTGCTGGAAATAAGAATGCTGTTTTTTTCTTTGAACTTGGAGAGCGATTAATTGCAGTTCATGATTCTTGTACTCCGTGTTNTTTTGGTACTCTGCTATGCAATACTGTGCTTTTGTGGTTATTTTTGTTCTCTAAATACTAAGTATTCAATTACACTTGTTTTTTTTCAAATTTCTGTATCAACTTCAGCGCCGACAAATTGTTCAATTGAGAGCACCGACAGATTATTCGAACCAAATTATAACTAGAAAGAACGCGAACTTGGGATAAATTGACAAATTAATGAAAATAATTAATCTTTAAAGAACAAGTAAAATGCAACACATTTGCTAGCGCAACTGGTAATATGTTATCCCCAAAATTCAACAAATTACACAAATCATCAATCAAACTACAAAAAAATAAAGGAAACAGTATCAATAATAAAGCGTATATAATACAAAAACATACACTAAGCAAACATATACTCTAATTTATACGAATAAGCACACACTGACACAAGCAAAATAATAATAATAATAATAAATTAATTAATTAATTAATTAATATGAAAAGAAAAAATGGGAATGGGTACACGGGTTGACGTCAGCGGGCAAGCGAGGCGGGCCCGCGGCTGCCTTGGAAGTTTTTGGCATAATCGCTGGAACTGTAGCGGAAGGTCTGGGGTAGGCCGACGCCGTCGGATCCCAGGAGCTTCCGGCGGAGCACGGCGGCGGCCTTGTACAGCACGTGGCGCCAACTGCCCCTGCTGTGGCTGCCGAGGGCGGCGGCCTCCTGCTCGTTCATCTCCAGATCCGCCGCGAAGGTCGGCTTCCGGGAGAGGATCCAGCCCCACCCCCGCTCCCACCACCCCCGGATCGAGCTGCCGGCGGCTGCCGACATCGACTTGGACCGCCGCAGCGCCGCCCAAGCGGAGGCGGACGAAGGCGGCTGGATCTTGAGGTTGAGCGACGCGGAGGAAAGGCGCCTCCGGATCCCGGCGCCGCCGCCGTCACCTGACTGGCCGTGGGAGACCGGGAGCGACTGCCTCCTGTCACCAAGCGCCTGGAAAACCGCGCTCATGATCGGACGATCTATCGATCTCCCTTCAGAAAATTACTGAGATCTGAAGTTAAACGGATTTTTTTTTTTTCTGATCGGGAAATGCGCCGGAGGAGAAAAATGGGGTGGAGAAGGTGGGGAATGTTATTGCTCACGAGTACACATTACAGCCTGTTTTATGCGGCCAATTTCGTGGTTGCAAAACCAGGCTGGCCGCTGGTGGGTCCCACCTTGTTCTTTGTTATGTGACAACTTTCCGGACTTGAATTTCCAATTTCATCTGACTTTGAAAGGAATATAATTTTTGAATTTTTCTCCTCAATCATGGGACAGCATTTGTATATTCCCTACTTTTTTTTTTTCTTTACAAATNAATCATACCCAAAATGCATAATGGAAGAAGAGCATGTTAGCATAACTAAGGGGCTGTGTTGGAGCAAAATGTATTATCTAATCTATGGATTTAAAAAATTCAGAAAAGGGAATTCTGTTAAGCAGACTTAACGACTAGGCACATGTAGTTTCAATACTTGTGCATATTCTCGAGTTCGGGTGTCACATTTTAATTTTTTTTAAAAACAATGTATATTTGTTCAGAAAGTATGATGAATCCACTTGTAAGGACCAATATTCAAATGTATATGCTCATGTTAAATAACATAGAATAAAGACATTTCACAGTATAATTATGCACTTTTGTTCAAAAAAATATAACAAGCCAAACCAGTAACAATCAATTTCCAAATGTATATGCTCATCAGTTAAATAATAGTGTTAAGTTATATAGAAATCGATTTGCATCGTTGATGCTCAATACGGTAACACAATAGCCCTAAATTGCATCAGCTAACAAATGCATGATCCTATTGCCATTTAAGGTATGGTTGATGAAGACTGAAAGTTAAATTGACTATTTTATTTCTGCACTGAAATAACATTCTACATAGAGTTAAAGAAGTCTCTTTGTCAGTTTTCCCAGGTTCATCTTGAAACAGAACTACAAAAGTATGGAACTTTTTCTCAATATGTAAGGGTATTTTTGTCCACCTGACTTACCTGTAACTCAAGTCATGTCCATAACTTGGACAGCTTTAGAAGACGAACCAAACCATACAGAAAAAGTTTTGAGGACTTAATGGCAGTTCTTAAAGCTAAAGGATTGATTTGTGAATGGTCTTTTTCGTTGNTTTTTGTTTTTTTTTATTCTTTTTCACTAGTAATAAATGGATATCCAATCGACATGAACGAGCATCAACAATTCGAGTTAGAACCAGAAAAAGTCGTGCAAATTACATAAGAAATAGATTATTCAGTTGACAAAAATAAGCATCAACAATCCCAGTTAGAACCAGAAAACTTCGTGTGCAAGAATCATTACTACCAGTCAGAACCAGAAAAACGCCGTCAAAGTATCCTATGAGACATTAAACAATATTCATTCAGTTACAAGCTTTTGCATTTCTTACAAAATAGGACCTGTATAATATAAACAAAATCGACCAAAAGAATAACTGATAGGAAAAAAAAATGGCAAGTATTCTTGTATTCTTCCTATAGTTCAGTAGAAGATGTTATCTCCCCTAACCCAACATTGGGTTCATTTACATTATCAGCCTTATTCTTTCCAAGAATATGAGTTGCTAACCTTACACATTAAACACTGCATATATTCTTACTAGACCTATTGTACTTCATATGACTCCGAACAAGCTGCCCAGCAGCAAGAGCCGACATGAGAGAGAGCTCACCTGCAAGAACCGAACCAGCAACAATGGTGGCCAATCGCCTAGAGTTCGACCCCGGAATTTCCTTACTAGCTCCCTTTACCCCAAGCAGATTCAGACATGCCGATTGCGAAGCCAGCTGGGTCCCACCTCCAACCGTACCAACCTGAACATATAAATATCCAAATCATTACACATGCCAACACTTAAAGAAAGTAAGAATTAAGTTGTGTTTGGTAAGCATATAAGCTAGCTTATAGTTTATTTGATTAGCTTATAAGCTTCTTGTATTGAAATAACCATAGTTTGGTAGGACGAGCTTATCTCATAAGCTTCGTTGAGTAACTTTTGAAATAAGCCTATTGAAAAAAAAGCTCGAGCTTGAGTAACTTTTGAAATAAGCCTATTGAAATTTTTATTTCAGCTAACTTATCACCTAGTTCTACCAAACAATTTTATCATATAAGCTAGTTTTTCAGCCATAACTCATAAGCTCGAAATTCACTTAAAAGCTATAAGCTAACTGACTTATAGCTAGATTTATCAAACATAATATTAATTTGTAATGGAACACACCAAAAACCAAGAAAGAACTAGTACTTATTATTACCTCAATAGAAGGCATTGTGACAGACACATGAAGATCCTTGCCACCATTAACGGCTTCCATCATTGTGATGCAGTGGGAGCTCTCGACATTCTGGGCCGGGTCTTGACCAGTGGCTATGTAAATTGCCGACACAATATTGCTAGCATGGGCATTGAAGCCACCCAAAGCTCCGGCCATGGCCGAACCAGTCAGATTCTTGAGCATGTTGAGCTCAACCAAGGCAGCTACACTTGTCTTTAACACCTTCTTCACGACCTCTTCCTTTATAACTGCCTCACACACAACCGATTTTCCCCGCCCCTCGATCCAATTCACGGCTGCAGGTTTCTTGTCCGAGCAGTAATTCCCTGTTCAGATTGAATCGGAAAGTAAAAAACATTGGCAAACTATATTATTGAAATCGGAAGTCGGAACAAAGAGAAATCGGATGGAGAAACTCACCGGAGATGCCGATAACGTCCATGTCGGGGAACTCGTTGTTGAGAAATTCGATCACGTTCTGCACGCCTTTCGAGACCATATTCATCCCCATGGCATCTCCAGTGCTGCAGGAGAATCTTATATACAGATTCTTTCCAGCCAAGGCGCATTTGATGCTCTGGAGTCTCCCGAACCTGCTGGAGCTGTTGAAAACGAGCGACAGGGTTTCGAAATTGAGAGGGTTCTCCAAGAAGAATTTGAGCTCGGCAGCTCGTTTGGCAGAGCCGAACCTTACAACTGGGGCCCTTGTCATCCCGTCTCCTAGAATACAGCTTGTGGCTCCACCGGAGGCATAGATGGCCTTGCAGCCACGATTAGTGCTGGCCACCAGGCAGCCTTCTGTGGTGGCCATGGGAACAGAGTATTCCCGGCCGTCCAGTAACAGAGGGCCCGCTATGCCAACTGGGATCTGAACGTAGCCCACAGGCATCTCACAGCACTGGCCAAGTATGGCCTCGTAGTCGAAACCCTCGAGCGGCAGCCCGGAGAGGGATTTTCCGGTGGTGCGCTGAAGGGCCTCACGGCGGATGGCTGCTGCACGGCGGCAGTCGCCCAGCTTTGTCTCGAGGGTGTACGAAGGGGTTATACCCTCCACCACTGACTTCACAATTGCCTCATCGTCCGACGAGATAGACTGATTATAGACGGACTTACAGGAAACGTCGGATTTGGGGGCGGCGGCTCGGGGGTCCTCCTTGAGCATCGAACCCTCGCAATCGCCGACTATTATCTCGTCGTCCTCATCGTCGAGGAGATCTTCGTGGGAAGCGCGGGGGATGAAGAGGGACCGGACGAAGCCGACGCCGAAGAACCCTAGGAGGTGGACGAATGAGGCCGCGAGGGTGAGGATGGCGGAGATCTCGGAGAGGGTGACAACATGGAGAGGGGTGGAGCTGCGGATCTTCTCGCGCCACCGGAGGAGGAGGTAGTACACGGCGGAGAAGAATAGGGTGAAGAAGACGGCGTTGGTGAGGGGGAGGGCGTCCGACGCCTTGGGCGGCGGCGATTGGGGCTCGGCGAGAGGGTCCACGGCGGCGCCTTTCGTCGGTCGGCGGAGGACTCCCATTTTTGTTTTCTTCGATTGAGAATAGACTGATCGGCCGGCGCGGAAGGAGGAGAAAAGGGGAAGGCTGAGTTTAGCTGTTTTTCTATTGGGAGCAATGTAGAAATTGCTTTTGCAGTGGAGATGCAATAAGCGCCGGGCAAGTGTAGCATATATATAGGCAACTAAATTAAAAAAATAATTGTTAGTTAATTATTAAGTCAAAACGAATTAACTAATGGTAGCCAAAAAATTTGTATGGTTCGTAAATCGTTAGTTGAGTTAGTATAAAATAGATATATGTATTTACAATAACAAATGTTATTTAAATGTCTCACATGTTATAATAAAAGTTTTCATTATATGAAAATAGTAAAAACTATTGTTAGAGAGATCTAACAAAAATGTATGCTTATAATATCAAACTAGTACAATACCCATGTATTACATGGGTGGGGACAGTGCCTTATTTCGAACCGTTCATAATTGATTCATAAAAGTGGGATCAGTACCCGGACAAGTCAAATCCAGGGCCGTCCCGGACCGCGCCCCTATAATAAATAATCAACATATTTATAGATAATCCAAACCTAATAACGAAGCATATAATTTTGTCACATAGGATCCCGAAGCATGCGAGCCTGCCACATAGACTCAGCGCGTTCTGAATTAATATATAAGGGGGAAGGGGGATATCACTGTATATGTTGTTTAAAATGTCACATTTTCATAAAAGCATATTTGTAAATATAGTAAAGCCTATTTTTAGACAGATCTAAAGATTAGACAAAATGTAAGACATTTCATAACAGCTGACAGATTTAACCGTTATAGTTTTTTAAGTTTAAACAAATATTCATACTTGCAAAAGTCGTATAAAAAATTATAATATTTACGGGTAGATTCAACTAACGATAGGCTATTTCATACCAATATTTGTTTTATGTCACAAAAACTTAACTGTTAGACTAATGTTATGCCGTCTCGCAAACAAAAAAAGTTTCTCTAATAATTAGTTCGACCTAATAGAAGTCATGACAAAAACAATTGGACAAATGACCATTATCAAGATTTATGAATATTTTCAAATCTAATTGTCACGCTGCAAAAAAAGGAAAAAAATAATATAAAAAAAATATAATACTTTACAATGCTTTTTATTTAAAAATTACGACACATCGACTTTGAACATCATTAATTTGACTCAAATATAAATTTTGTCTAAAATGTGTCAAAAACGTGCTCCTCTTTTGAAAATTTTGGTCCTTTGGTGCTAAAAAAAAAGTCGAAGGTTGCAATCAGGTTTAATATTAACTATTGTCCTTGGCCGAATTGACGCGTATTAGACCTTATTTTATTATTTATTCACAGCACAAATCCATTATCTATTGTTTACACTGTGCAAGTCCATTATTTGCAGCCTACACGCTTAACACATACGTTTTCCTATGTCATATGTATGCCTATGTTATAAAAAAAATGAAACTTGCATTGTGGAAGCTTTAATTATTTGTTTCTTGATATCAGAATATACACAATGTTTTGAGTTTAATTTTACTTACACGGTATATAAATGAAATTAAAATTTTGAATGACATTGATGAAATCAATTCAAAAAAGGGTTAAAATCATTCAAATCGTTTATGATCGAGGGATAGAAACAATATTGTTGATATAATAACCTCTATACGAAATGCAAATGACCTTAACATTTTAAATGCATAGATAAAATTAAGTAAAAAAAGAGTCAAAATTATTGAAACGGAAAAAGTGAGATTCTCTACTTATGTGTCAAAACAGGTTTAAAAATAGATTGATTTT